>JANRGW010026201.1:372-16569 GCA_024733675.1 Psilopsiagon aymara | reverse complement strand
AATGGGTTGCCCAGGGAAGCTGTGAATGCTCCATCCCTGGCGGTGTTCAAGGCCAGGTTGGACATAGCCTTGGGTGGTATGGTTTAGTGGGAGGTGTCCCTGCCCATGGTAGGGGGGTTGGAACTAGATGATCTTGAGGTCCTTTGCAACCCTAACTATTCTATGATTCTCTGATTTAGAAAAACTAGCACAGGGTTGTGATATGGTTTAGAAGTACCTTAATATTTAAGGCTAGATTTCTAAAATTCCCTTCAGAATATGCTTTAAGTGATCCTAGTGAACTTATTTTGTCCACCAACTCCACTTTAGTACTTTTAATATACTCAAGAATAAGTCATTCTCCTCACCCTCCCCTCTCTATGGAACTTCATGTTCACCAGAACAGCTAGGATCAAATATCAAATTATACTGTGATAACAAAAACAAGGGAAGCCTCAAGCTTCCTGTAAAACACTAAGGAAACATATAAACACTAAAGAAATTATTACACAATCTGAAAATTGAGTAATGACACTAGTATCAAAGGAATAAATACTACTACGTGCTCCTGGAGCTGGACTTCTTGGTTATTGGCTGAGAGCAGGATCAGTCATCCTTGTCAGTGCTATGAGGAACAACTGGTAGTCCAAGAGTTTAACTCTAGGTAAGTTATCACTGCAGGATTGCCAGTTTCCCTCCCATCCTTCCTTTGATTATTTCAGTCAATAACAATAGAACTTTTTGTTACACCACTGAATAAATACTTACTGACAGCCAGGACTTCAGTGCAGCAAATACTGTATAAATGTGGCAGAAGCTTGGGTCACAAAGTCATTTTTCACTGCCTGTTTCATGACTGTACTTTTTTAAACTCATTTAAACTTTTTTAAAGTTAAAGCTCATCATATGCATTACTCTGGTTCCTACAGCAGTGTAACTCAACATCAAACACAGAATTTTGAGACAAAGCATTCTGCAATGCCAAACTGGAAAACTCAGCATGTGGCAAACTTGTATTACCGACTTGTTTAGAAGAACATAACTCAACATATCAAGTGTAAACAGATCAGAAGATACTTGGCAAAAACTTGATTACCATTGATTTCTAAAGCATACCAGCAGCAGGTGTTGGTTTTTATGGGAAGTCATTTTGTTTGTTGGCTTTTTGGTTTGGGTTTGGTGTTTTTGCTTTGTTTAATTATTATTTGGTTGTTGGTTTGGGTTTGTTGATTTTGTGGTGGTTTTGTTTGGTTGGTTTTGGTTTGTGGTTTTTGGTTTGGGTTTTTAAAGTTTTCTGTAGCACTTCTTAGAATTTTGTTTTTCAGCAACTCTGAAAAATTCTTTAGCATCACAAGCATGCAAAGGATGCAGAAACGCCTTAAACCTGAAAGTCAGTATACCTGGGATTCAATCATGTTTCTGAAACCCTTCTGGAGACCTTCAGGAGAAAAATGCAGGTGTAGGAGAAATGACATTAATAAAACAAGACGCACTTGAAGACTCCAGATTCTTGAAATATAAAATCATCTGGAGTTATCAACAGGAACAGGACAATACTTAATTTTTTTTAAAAGAGCATAGTAAGGAATTCTTGTAAAAATCCAAGTTTTTTTATAAAGTAAGTTAGAAAACATTACACAATTGTTCACAGTGCTATACTGGCCTAAGTATCCCAAAATACAGAATGTCTTCCAAAAAATTGTCTGGAGTGAGAAAACAGATTAATATTGAGATAGTTATCAAATGGAAAGGTAGATGACAATCTATAGTTTGGGAAAGGTAGTGTTGAACTGTTTATGTAAATGGTGTTAATTCTTACCTATGCGGAGGAGGAAGAACACTTTCATCTAACTACTGTATTCACCTAATGTCCTTGGTGTGTATCATCAGTTCTGGAAATGCAGATTGGGGGAAGAAAGGATTAGGAAAGCACAGGGAGAAAGCCAACCCCATTTGTGTATTCTGGCAAGTAACACACCATCCAGACTGTAGTGAGAGTGACTGGACTAACAGCATAATAATCCTCAGAACAGTGGGTATATTGAGTGGAAACAGCAGAAGCCTGCATGGAGAGAAAAGGAAGCACTGGAAGTACCATGCAGTATTTTCTGTAATGTGAACTCAGACACATTGCCCAATGTATTTATGATAGTGCTCCACTGTTGAAAAAGTGTTTCCATTCCTATTCACCACATCCATCAGATTCCGGGTTTTCATGAAAAGGAAAAGCAGTAACTAAGTAGTACTGACAGGGATGATCAGAGTACCACCTGTAAAGTATTAGCTGTTACAGAAAACATCCATTTCACAACCAATGTTAAAAGGACAGCTCAGTACACAAATGGGATCACAATTTTTCTGTTCTTTGGGTAGTCTTCAAATTTCTCAAGGTACCATCTGAAAAAGAAAGATGGGAATCTCATGAACTCTGAATCTTCAAAGTGCTGTCAAGAAAATTACATAATTGTACAATGTGTTTAATTTAGTCCATGTATTTTAAAACTACAAACAAAAGGAGACTTTAGAACTTACTCTGGATAGAAAACTGTTTTTCTATGCTCACCCTAATGATGTCTAATCACCAGCTATAAGGAAACAAAGTTACTGCTGCCAGCAAATGGGAAATCAAATCAACAGATGTGGTGAGAGCATCCAGGAAAGGAAGGAATAGCATCAGTTACATCATCAGCTCCAGTCAGGATATGGATAATCAAACTGCATGTGACAAACATTACACTACCCTTACTGCTAATCCCCCTCAAAGACCATCGCCATTTTCAAATCTAGATCAACACATTTACTCCCATTTTCAAGTATTTATTCTTCTGCTTCTCTAAGATTACAAAAGAAAAGATTTCACTTTATCTGGGCTCCTCAGAGGCACAGGTACTCTTATTATCAATGCCTAACTGCAAGATCAAAGCTGAAGTAAGCAGCCAACAAAGCATGCAATGCATGATAACCTTGCAGCTGTGGAATACCAGCATTACACTATCTATCCTTTTCAGTAACTTAAGTTTTTCAAACTAAACAGATTACATCAAAATATTTCTTGATTTATATTGATTTGCTAGTTTTAGTAGTTTTTCAGTTTTGTTGGTTGTTTTTTCTTTCTGCACCTCTCTTCCATTTATGCATTTTCCCTTTGGTGCCAATTACTTCCTGCACAACATTTACCTTTTCATGACGTTCTATATGTCAAGAGCTCAGAGAATTCTGTCAAGGCATAAGATAGAATATAATATACAAGGAGAGGCGGAGGAACCTGGAATTGCCTTGCCTGGTGAGGCAGAGAATAACAGTCACTGTTATTACTGCCTATAAGTATTCGAAGTGGAGTTAAAGACAGTGGAGCAAAACAATGAACAAAATGCAAACTTGGCAGCTGGAATGCAATGGCCCCATGCAAAAGCGCAGGCCAGAGACTGACTAGCTAGACAGCAGCTCTCCGTGAAAGATACAGACATCCTGTTGTACAAGTTGAACATGAGTTAGTACAGATTCCTGCAATGATGAAGGCTAACTGCCTTAACAAGTATAGAGCCACCAAGTGCTTATTCTCCACTATACAGCTGTTAAGAGCCTGCATCTGCATTACTGCCTGCAGTTTTTGGCTTCCTGTGCTATAGAGATGTCCACAAACTGGATAAGAATCCAGCAGATGGCCACTAAGATGACTACATAGCTGGAACACATAAAAGGAGAGGTTCAGAGAACTAGGCTTATTCAGCCTGGATATGAAGTTAGGAGGTAATTGCAGTCTTCTGCTACCTACCACCGTACTATAGAGAAGGCATAGCCATATCCTCCCTTTTAAGCACAGAGCAAGTGGACAAGAGGCAGGGGATAAAAGCTGCAGCATGGAAAATTCCAACTAGATGTAAGGAAGAAACCCTCTTTTGATAAGAATGGAGAAAATCCTGTTCCAGTGCTTTGCCAGAGATGTGCTTAAGCCTCCACTCTTGGAGACACTCAGAACTCAACTGGACAAGCCCCTGGGCAACTGTGTATAGCCTTGCAGTTAGTCCTGGTTGGAGCAGGTCATGCCAGATGACTGGACAACCTTTGGCTGCTCCTCCCACCTAAGATACTCTGTGACTTCACAGAAATAGCAGGTCATAAAACAAGGAGAGATGGTTATAGGAGATAGGCTTGGAAGGTGCAAGTTGCTTAGTAGGTAGGGCTTGTTCACTATGAAGATAATGCAGATCTGGAACACCCTACATACAAGCTGCAGGAGAACATATGTTTCTGGAGTTTTCCAAGATTCCACTAGACATAGCCATGGCTGCCCTGACAGACTGTTTGCAGTGGTTTGGTTGGTTTTTTCCCCCCTCCAACCTGTTTTCTCTATAAACTCATGTTTATTTCCTCTCATGCCACTACATTTCAGCATGAGAACCAAAGCTGGAAGCTGAAAATAACCAAAAAAAGATAAAGATGTTCAAATTCCTTTAAAAAAGCTATTCCTTAAAAGGGAGTCGTTTCAAGAAACAAGCCTTCTCAAACTATGTTCCTTCTGTTAGCAGGAAATTCACATTAGCAGTCAAATTGTTTAGTTACAAAGCAGAAACTTTATTAAATATCACTTACCAGAACTGTCTTCATATTGTCTATACACTTGATTATAGACAATATGATAAAGACTTGACTATAAAATGTGCCTGAGACAGAAGACTTCAGAGTGATTTTCAAGATTTTAGTATTATAGCAATAATTCTGAACTGCAAGGGAAATTAGAGCAGATGATCAATTAAGACAATTTTCCCCAAACTCATCTATAATCTTTACAGATTCAGGATGAACTGTGTTCATTTGAGCATTATTTTGACCACCTCATTGTGCTTATGCTCAGTACTATTCTGTTAAAATTCAGCAGCACTTAACACTATTGTACTCTCCACTTTCACAAGACTTGCTCTGCAACATCCCTATGGAATGAGGTGTTAATTTGTGAAATGGAAATGAAGAGTGGCATAGAGACAACATAAGTCAACAACAAACACTTACTGGTGGTGTTGTTTTGCCCTTGAACCCAAGATGAAAAGTGTGCACAATGCAAATGCAAGGCTTTCGATGGTGCAACAGGCAAGGGCAAACCCAAACCATTCCAGGATCTCTCCAAAAAAGTTGGCTCCACTGACATACTCAAACATCCCTCCTGAAAGAAGGACAGAGTTATTTTAAAAACACCTCAATAAGAACTACATCACCAGTGTATCTATAAAATTTTTAAAGGCAGTGGTTTTCATTTCAAGCTGTACAATGAAGGATCACTTCAGACCTGTAGAGGTTTAAGCCCAACTTAGGGGGAAAAATAACTGCTACTGCTGAACCCAGGACAAGACCTCATTCCTAGGCTGACCTTCTCCAGTTCTATTTTTCTTTTTCAAATCACAAAAGAAAGGCAGATTTATCAGTATCAGAAGTGAGTTGATATCTTTTTAAATAATTATTTAAAAATGATATCAAACTGTTTTTTTGATCGCAAACTAAACCTTTTTATAACATCTAAAACTAGAATATGCTTCCCTTTAAGAGCCCCAAATAGTTAGCATACAATGATTAATTTCTTTAACTAGTTCGTAAATTAAGTTAATTATGAACATTATTATGAGTTTAAGTTCCAAATTTATCCTCTACCCTAAAATGTGTTGCAGTAGACCATTTCCTGTCCTGTGTACTGCTTCAGCCCTGGCACTCAATGAAAGTAGTGATTACCAGCCTGCATTAAATTTGGTTTATAGCCACTTACACATAAACAATCAATGCTCACCTGCTGGGAATTTTATAAAAGAAGAACTTTCACCCTAGTTCCAAAGTTAGTGTACAAATTGATTAACATTTCAGTATGTGCTTTACCAGTGGGACTAAACAAACAAGTATTTCCCAAGTGTAATAAAGGACATGTTTTAACCTTGCTTTAATTATAATCCCTTTTACTCTGACAAAAGAGAAGCAGAATTCTAGGACTTAAAACCGGATAAGCAATAACAAAAAGACCAACTCATCCTGATTGTGCATCAAATTACACATTACTTCCTTCAGAACTTTATTTGTAAACTGAATGTAATACAGTACACTTATTTTCACATGGGCACTTGGATTTACGTCTATTAATAAGTAGCCTTTGTGAAAAATAATTTATTGCCTTATATATATAGCTATTCCAGTTTTAGTTTCAAAAGTCTCACTAAAAACCAAGAGAGCAACAACTTAAGGGAAACGCTTAGAAATATCAGAATTCAGAGGTAATCACTATTTTTCTTCTCTGAGTGTAATATACATTGTAATATACCTAGAAGAGTCTAATGTTTCCAAAAATGTCAATAAACTTTAACACTTCACTAGGATCCATAAAAAGTCTTTTCATAGCCTTCACTGCTCCCCACAAAGAACAGAATTTATAAAGCCTAATTTCCTCTGGATGTCTGTCCCTTTTCCCTGTGTCTCCCTTATCACAGTAGTCATTGCTGTCTAATTACCTAAGACCTTATCTAAGGTTTTCTTTCTCCATCCACTTACTTATTCTCATGAAAGGTATGAGAAGAACCCAACTCCCTCTTCTTCATTCCCTCCCACCATGTATTGCATGTCAGTAAGATTTGCTTGAACCCTCAATTACCCAGTCTGAACAAACAGTTGCAGCTCTCTCCACCTCTCCTTGTATGGGAGATGCTTCTTTCACTATATAGACTTCTAACACATTTACTCACCTCTTGGTATCTTGTAGCCAGTTTCCCCCGGTTTTCTCAAATTTCTGAGAATATGATCAGAATGAATATTGACTGCCATGCCAATCAACCACCCCATAAAACCTGAAGAGAGATATTTAAAGTACTATCTTTAACACACTGAGGCAAAGTATGTTCAGAAAACAAACTAGTCATATCACTTATTAGGCATATTATCTCAAAGCAATTCTGTTGACATCCTACACAATCCCATTCCCACACTGAGCTCTTCAGCAGACTTCACAGTGATCAACAGGTCTCTAGACAGGAACAGCACTTTAAGTATGAAGTTTATTCTTGTATAAAAGTATGCATGGGTACATATATACAGATGTAACATTGCAGAAAACCAGAAAAACAAATACAGTAAAATTTCTAACACCGAAAGAAACAGCCATTCTTATTCCTCCCAGAGGAATACATCTTAGTCCAACTGTCCCACTTTTTCTCCCCCCCCTTTTTTTTTTTTGCTGGCATCACACCAGAGTTTCCACAGCAGGCTTCTGTGCAATAAGAGAGATAACGAAGTTGTGAAAGAATTCAGGCACCATTTACTTGTGTCATTCAATAAAATGTGTTAACCACTTATACCAGGCTTTCACAGAAACTAAGATTATTGTTGCATTCTGCACCCTTATGTTTTGTTGCCATAATTGCATGGGAAAAATCAAAAGGAATTTAGGATTGAAATTTGGTACTTTCACCCTTCCATTTTGAGTCTTTGGCTACATTACTTACATTATCTTCCTCTGAAGGCAGCATTCCTTGTTACTAGGAGCAGAAAGGATTCAGGTTTTGAGGTTAGATCTGTTGTATTGCTTTGAATCTACCTCCAAAGTAATTAATTTTTATTATCAAGAATATGCCAGTGACGTGCTTCTAGGACAAAGTCCTTTACATGCCACACTAAGACAGCTTTGCCTTTCTGCACCCATAATGCGAGTCTTTCAGATGGTTCTTTTTCAATACAGAGCAACCCAGTAGTACAACCATCTCAGCAAGGACGCTAAGTGGGTATCAGGATGTAAAGGGCCATGTTGCAAGACCAGCAGGTTGTCAGAGCATGCTTTACCAAGACTTAAGCTACATTTCAAAGTCAAGCTACATATGTAAGTGAACAACATGTTTGAGAGGCAAGGTTCAATGGGCAGCTTATTCTCACACTCTGCTGTGGGATGCATTTACTTAAAGCATCTAGCTGTCTGCTTTCACAGGGATTAGGAAGAAATGACTGCTCTGCAGAGAAATGAAGGTTTCTGCATGAAAGCTCTTTTCATATTTACCTATATAAAGTTGCTTGATTAGCTTATTATAATCTGCTTATGTTACAAATCTAATTGCAGAATTTAGTCATGTGGACAAGAATGTTTCCTAACCTTTTGCTCATTCAGCACAGTGTAGTAAGTTCCCATTAGCAATCAAGGTGTGTAGCTGCTGTATGCGAAGGGCCTTTTGCAGTGAAATTTTACCGCAATCCTTTCAGCTATATATTCAAAGTAATGACATCATCATGAGATAGAGATGAATTAGATCAACATGATGAGGAATTTACAGACCAATTCATATAACAACAACATTCAAAAAACCAGGATGAATAATTCAAATGCTGCTGAATTCCATTTTTAAGAAAAAATGGTAATTTTAACTTTTTTCCTTCAGAACAAATCTCTGTTCCAACAGAGAATATTGACTCCCCAGTGCATCTAACAACAACAATCTTTTGCTTTTCTTAGCATTAGTAATTATGTATCAATTTCCTAATTGCCAGAGGAGATTGAGATTACCTTGGAAAACAAGGGGTGTTATTCATACAACTAAATAAGCAAGTAATTGTCTCTACCCATACATTTCTACTCTGAAATACCACCGTAATTTTTGAGAACATTATCTGCATATTCTGTATTCATATCTATTTGCAAATTACTATAAGAAGTTTTCAGATGATGCAAAAAGACTGGAGCTTGTTTTAAGAGTGTCCATTTACTAGAGAAGATTAATTTGATTTTGTGCATTTTTACCCCTCCTACTTGAAAACTACCACATAAAAAGGAAACCAAATCTTTCATCATGGACAGCAAGCCAATAAAGGTAGGCTATTTTCACAGCACCCCTCTTTGATTTGAAGATACACTTTCCCCCTGAAGTACTGCATAACTGTTTCCTGCACCTATACTCAATAGACAGAGAATAAAGTTGTGGAAAGCCAGCAGTGGCAGCAGCAGTGGGAGTCTCCCAGTACTGTCCACAAATCACCACTGACTGAATATGACTTAGTTTCAATCATCACCTCAACAACAGATGAACTTTGATGAAATCAGATAAGCTCAGTGGTGAGGAAATCACAACTGACGTCAGCAGGCCACAATCCAACACCATTCTCTTGCCCTGAAGGACTGTTACAACAGATGAAACCCAACATCGTGGGCTGAATGAACTCAAACTTTGTAGGGATTGTCCATTGATTAAGGAGTGACATCTGTGTTCATATATAGAGATAATATATGTGTATATATATATACACAGAGAGAGACAGACAGAAAAAGAGTATATTGGAAAGTTTGGAACCTCAGCATGATGATTCCTAGTAGCTAGTACAATGTTGTTTTTCAGCTTTTCTGACCTACTACAGCTCAGCTGAGAAGGAGCTGGGAGTCCATCTGGAGTACTGTGTCCAGTTCTGGGTTTCTCTGTACAAGACAGAGAAGGAGCTACTGGAGAAGGTCCAGAGGAGAGCCACATGGATGATCAAGGTCTCGAACATCTCTCATGAGGATGGACTGCAAAAGCTGAACCCGTTTAGTCTAGAGAAGACCAAGAGGGGATCTCATTAATGCATGTAAATTTCTCAAAGGTGGGTGCCAGGAGGTTGGTGACAGACTTTTCAGTGGTGCTCAGCAGCAAGACAAGGAGCAGTGGCCATAAACTAAAACACAGCAAGTTTCACCTCAACATGAGGAAGAACTTCATTACATTGAGGGTGGCAGAGCACTGGAACAGGCTGCCCAGAGAGGTTGTGCAATCTCCCTCTCTGGAGACATTCAAAACCCGCCTGGGCATGTTCCTGTGTAACTGCCTTGGGTGGCCTTGCCAGGGGGACTGAACGATCTCTAGAGGTCCTTTCCAACCCTAATGATTCTTTGATTCTGTGATTGATTCACTATCCTAATCCTCAGACTCTCACCATGACTAAGTCCTAGGACTGCACTCTGCAAAGCCAAGAGCTGTTTTTTCACCACAATCTACTCAACTTGGCTTCCACCACAGGGAAATGTGGACATGTAAACACATGTAGGAAGGAAGCCACAGCTTATCCCAGTAGATTCTCAGAACCACAGGACAGACCATACATAATAGTCTTGTGAGGTTATCTATTTAACTCAAGAGGCTTTTCTCCATCTGGATAAACCTGGAGGTTAAGGCCTGGCTTCATATTAGGGGAACCCTTGCATAAGAACAACTAGGTCTATATTACCAAACAATGTAGTGCAACAGAAGAGCACGTATGCTTTGTTACATCAGTGCCCTCTTCACCTGTACCTGTATAGAACCTCATGCAAAATGACCTACCCTTCTTCAGACTATTTCAGAGTGACAGCATGGTAACTGCTGTCTGGTTCACCTCCTCACTCTGGGTTTCAGGAATATGCAGCACAAGGCGATGTATAAAAAACAGCAGGAGGCCAACTTCCACAGGTGCTGTAAGTGCCTTGTAGACATATAGGGTGAACAAGTGCATCATCTCATCTCTGTGGTTAGTCTGTCCAAGAAGGCACGAAATCATTTGGAGCATCCAGATACCAATAGATTTCAGGAGAGATACTGATTAACCCTCACCATCCCTCAGTCACAAGATCATATCCAGGTATGGACAACACCCATGCTCTCCTCATGTCTATTCTGTATAGGCAGCTGAGGTGGCACATGTGCTTGGTTTGCCTGACTGCCAGATAAAAAGCCTCACACAACAGATAAAGTGCTGACGTTCTGTCACCTACACCTTCCGAGTTATAGGTAGTACTCTGCTTCATACAGCTGCTGCAAAGAAAAGTGTTTTGATGAATAGAAGGGTTAGCCATCAACATGAAAGGAAGTGGATGAAGGGGGATTTAAAGTAGTAAGACAAGACATATCGCACACTGGCATACTACAAAGGGTTTGAAGAAGCAAAAGTAAGCAAAGGAAGAAAAGAGCTTCCAACTAGAAGAGCAGACAGATTAGGAAAGAACACAAGGGGGAAACATGCAAATGCATATATATTCCTGTTTACAGCACTCACCACTTCAGAGTATCATGGGTTCTTCTCGTAAATTCACAGGCTTTCTACTGGCACACATGTGTAAGGTACATGCTAAAAAATTATAAAGTTACTCCCACACCGATTTGCAAGCTCATAGTTTTATCAAGTGTTGCGCTGCATCTGAAGTTCACTGCTCTGACCTAAACCTACACACAGTCCAGAGAAACTGAGCAAACCACATCGAAACTGTATGCTGCTCCAAAACAATAGCTTGGGTAGAGATAAGCTATTGCTTTCCCAGAATTAACTCCTAAACATCTGAAAACAATCAATCTGTATATTAAAGCTTCAGAGAGACCACATCAGCTGTTTGAAACCTCCCACCATGATGGTCAAACTGTCTCACTTCTCCAAATTTTTGTCTTCACTGCAAGTTTATATAACTTCAGACTCCAAGTACTGAGCCTTCTTTGGCTGCTACTTGTAGACACTCTCCCATTTCTCTTCTACTCAGTAACTTCAAATGGACTTAAGGAATACCTCATTAACCCTCAGCAAATATGCTTTCTTGCAATTGTTGTCTTTTACTCATTTTTTTCTGCCAGATGTTTTTTAAGAACCAGAATGTAATAATCCTGTTGTTCAGGGAGCATCCTGTGTACAATCCGGCCCTGCTGCATGAGTTGAACAAAGCTACAAGCATAAACTGCAGACATTTGGTAATACCTAGCTGAGATGAATACCAAATAACAATAATAAATATCCTCTGTGTTCCAATTATCTTGATGTGCACTATAAAACGAAAAGAAAAACCCAGATGTTTTAGTACAAGAAGAAACAAGACATCTTCAGTCTTCATAGGTATGCCAAACTAAAGATTTTCTGTAATAGCATTCAGAAAAGCCAGGAAGTGACATCCAAAATGGTTGCTACCATTAACAGCAGCATTACTAATAGTAGTATTAATAGTATTATTAATACAGTTATTAGGTCTAATAATTAATAGTACTCATAATACTACCATTAATACCATTAACAGGAATGTTCACTTACATAGTTTTCAAAATAACTTTTTAAAGCAATATTTTGACTCAAAACAGTCATGAAAGCAACACTTCGCTTATGATTAGCGTTACTGGGAATACACATAAGCATATATTCTAAACTGATATTATTTGGGGAAAAAACCCAAAACCAGCAAACAAACCTAAACTAAACTAACTCACACACAGAACTATTCACAACAGAAGGCAGATGAATCCAGCTACTGCTATTTATACATTTACATCTTTCAGAAATCCTTGAAACAAACAAAAACAAAGCAAAAAAAACCCAACACCAAAACAAACAAAAAAAAACCAACTATGAAACCTGAGCAGCAGTCTTATGACCTAAAGTTTTTAAGATCTTACAGTAAGGATGAATTGTTTTATGGCTCCTGACTCATGATTTAACAGTACTATATTGAGATATCTTTTGATTAAGGTACTAAACTAGGGCACCAGAAACACATCTATGGTGCACCAGTCTTCAACAGTTTTGATCCATGGATCTTTTAATATTTTTTGTCAGATCCAAGTTTAACAAGACTAGAATTTCAAAAATACTGAGACTTTAAAGCACATCAAGTGCCTACCACCCACTGAAGTAATTCCCTTGTGCCTCAATTTCTCCATTTTTAGAACACAATCAGTACCACCTCCTAATCCTGGCAAGAGAACCTATTTGGTTTACATTTTGTCGATCTTACAGTCACGACAGCATTTAACACAGCAGTCTATTGTCATCCACAGTAACACTGCAATAAAGATAAAAGCTTCCTATTCTAAAAGTCTTGAGAAACCTGGGAGAAACACTGATTTGCTCTGACTCTAGAACAACAAGAGTGGTACTGGGTCAGATCAAGGACCCACACAGCCCAGTATTATGCCTTCGACTGATGAGGAAAAATATTATGATTTATCCTCAGATCAAAAAGATCTTCCTGGTGCCACAAGTCATCATAGCCTTCTAATCATACGCATGACTTCAAGTATAAATGCAACCTCATTTCCTGATAGGAGTGAGTGATCCACCCCCCCAAACCCTTCCTGAAGGACCAGTTATGTTGTTCAGCAAAGCCCACTCCTATTACAGGGGTGGGTGAGTGGGCTGGTGCATGTATGCCTGAATACCCTAGCACAAAGGAATTTGGGCATTAGAAACGGTATCTTGGTATTTAGCAGCGACCCTTACTGGATTTGTACTCCGTGAACTTACTCACTTCTGTTTGGCCACATACAAGCCTTTAGTACCTACAACACTGAGAAACAACGGATTTCAATTTATTCTACATGTTACGTGGAAAGTCTGCTTTATTCTAAACCTGCACATTGATGATTTAATTTAAGGCCTCAAGTTCTTATATTCAAAACCAAACCAAAAACCCTAACAAACTACATGACCCATATTTACTTTGGTATTAAAGAATAAATATGACAGCTCAGCTAAGACTGACATTGTGGGAAGAAGTGCCAGTTCACAATTCTAAAACAAAAAAGGTTAAAAGGCTTCCAGCTACAGCAAACAAATGAATTAACTATAAGAAAAACTATAAAAAGGGATTGAGGACACTATACAATTATAATGAAAAATAAAAAGCTGTGAAGACAAAGGAAAAATACACTTAATATTCTTATAACATGCTTTAACTCACCTGTAATAAAACATGGATCTTTTAACCAGCCTGAAGGGTATTTTGCATAGTTACTTAAGCTTCGGCCTTGCAAGTATCCATTGTAAACACAGAACAAAAGTGCCAGCACAAAAGTGAAAAACGGTGTTGGTTTTCCTTCCCGGATCAGAAGAGGAAATATGAGTGCCCTATAACAGACAAGGAAAGAAAAACTATTGCATTTAACAAACAGGAAAGATATTTTTGATGCCCAGAACCGTAATTCATATCCCACATTATCCTGCTTTTGAAATTCTCAGCAGTCTTTAATCCCAGTTCAAAAGAAAAGTTACACTTGCATTGACACCTAAATGATTCTGTTGCCTCGTTAGAATTACAAGATCAGTCCTCTCAGTTCTTACAACAAACTTGTTGAACCTTGTATCCAAGGCAATTACTTTGTCCATAGGAGTAAAGGCGACTGATGTTTTAAACACAGCATATTTCCTCCCTCTTTTGCCCCCAAGCCCTCATTAGTACCATTAAGCTTTCTGAAATAAGCCAGGTCTCACAATCCCTACATCAAATCCACCAGCACTTCCAGAAGGAAAGTAAATCCCCTTGAAATTAACCTGAGCCCAGTTTCCTCCTCATTGTTAAAATTACCTAAAAATATTAATTCATTTGCCTTGACAATCTTGGTCTACCCTATGACACCTGATAAAGGCAGGTGACAAATTCACAGCTGTTATCTCATTTTAGAAAGGAATCTTGATTGTTTTTCCTGGCGATTACATGAGCAAGCAGGCTCCAAACAAGAAAAGCAGGTGAGGGTTTCTGTGCTTTGTCTGTTATGGCTAGCCAACTTCCCATCACCTACCAATTTAATTGCAATCTATAATGATACAGGAACAGGATTACTGAAGCCCGAGCATTCTTCACATGTTTTCCCAGCTACTCCAGGATTACTACTTCAGAGGATGCTTTCCAGAGGAAGCAAAACCGTAACAGCTTTCGTGAAAGCGTAACAAAATCGTTAATATGATTATTTAAAGACTCCTAGGTTACAAATGGGTAACAGTCTACATTCACCTATAGAACAGTTCCTCTGTTCAGAGACAGCAGTAAGCAACTGGAAAAAAAGAAACTGCCATACAGCTCAGCTTTCTGCGCAAGCCTTGACCTTGCGTTTCCAGATTTTCCCAGACACAGAGGATGAGTTAACATCCCATGTCAAAACTAATCTCTTTATTCTTAAGGCTGGAAAAGAGGGAGTAAAGACATAGTCCTGGGTTTGCAAAGCCAGTCAGCCACCAAGCCAACTGTACATTACATCCCTCTCTACCACCAGGATATGGAATACTTTTGGTTAAAACCAACAGCTCATCACAATAAACACTGTATGGAGTTGATACAAACACATATATCACACACTCAACTTCAAATTAGCCTGACAAATTTTTCTCTGCCATATTAGCATGGTAGCAGTATCACTTGTGGAGTATTACCAGTACCTACCATGACTTGACGGGAACAGCAAAATCTTGCCTAAGCTCTAGTCAGTCTGCTTTCTCCCAGGTAGTTTACAGAATATCCAAACACCACTGCCTGCATGGCAACACGGGGCACTCAGCCCCAGCTCTGCTGGTGCCTTAACTAATCCTTGAATGCCCTGAGCTGGGAGGGACTCACAAGAATCATCGAGTCAAACTCACGAAGTGGACACCATGCAACTAGAAAATCACTACCGTTTACACATAGTAAAATTGTATCAGCATCCAGAGCTGATCTTTCTGTGTTGGAACACTGTGCTCCTATAACTACCTGATCAAGTCACTGCTTAAACGGGGGTCACTGCAAGAGCTACAGCTATAGGATAAAGATAATATGTCATACTGGAAAAGCACCAAATACTCTATGCTGAAAGATGCCTGAGCACTCCATCACACCCCATACAGCAGGGCAAAGCAGAGAGCATGGCAACCACAATTACTTGCTCAGCTCATGTAAAAACCTACAGCATCTTAATACGTGCAGAAAAGACTTTAGCTATTGTTACAACGAATAGTAAGCGCTAATAATAATTAATCAACGGCATAATTTCAGTCCCTGTGGCCGGAGAGCAGCAGTCAGGTGTTTCTGCTGCGACTGACCCTAAACCGCAGCAGAACGGCACCCACTGCCCTGTCACCACCCCCGTCCTCCCTGCTTTCCAGGCGAGCCCGAAAGGTTCTCCTCCCGGCCCAGCCGAGCGCTCCATCGCAGATCCCGGCGCACCTCTGCACGTAGTGCCCGATGAAACAGCCCAGCAGGATGCGATTAGGCCAGGCGGCAGCGACCGCCCCGCCGCAGGCGGCGAGCCCGATCGGGACGAGGAGCGAGGGCAGCTCCTGCAGCGCCCATGCGAGGCGGGCGGGCAGCAGCCAGCCGAAGCGCCGCGAGGAGTAACGCCCGTAAGGCATATGTATGAAGCGGAGCAGCACAGCGGAGCCGGCGCCCAGCGCCACCAGCCCGTACGACAGAAGCTCCAGCAGCCGCCGCTCCCCCGGGCCCGACACCCGCTGCAGCAGCCCGCACGCACCGCTGCCACAGAT
>JANRGW010026200.1:0-16274 GCA_024733675.1 Psilopsiagon aymara | reverse complement strand
GGACGGGATTGAGAGGCAGGAGGTGGGGGACGGGGTTTGGAGTGTTTGGGAATGGGGAGAGGGGTTGGGGGGCTGTTGGGATGGGATTGAGGGTTGGGATGGAGGCAGAGGGGGGAAGGAGCAGCAGGGGATGATGCGCTGTGTGTGTGTATCTGGTGGGGAGCGGCAGCGCCCTGAGCCTTGGCCAAGCGCTGGGGGTCACTGGCATCGCTGGGTGCTGAGCCCTGGGACCTGCGGGTGGCACAGGCTCTGATCCAATGCCTCTGACAGCGCCTCAGCCTGAGCACAGGGGCTGTGTTTCGAGGGTAGTTGTGACCAAGGTCACGTTAGCCGGTGGGTTCTGCCATGTCCGAGCCCTTACTGTTGTCTTTGGTTCATTTTCCAGGGAGATCTGGGTCCTTTCAATCCCGGCTTGCCAGTGGAAGTTCCTGTCTGGCTCGCCATCAACCTGAAGCAGAGGCAGAAGTGCCGGGTGATTGCTCCAGAATGGATGGATGTTGGTAAGGATGGCAGCTTCCGGGCTGGGCTCCCGCGGATGCAGTGGAAAGGAGTTTGATGGGAATCTCTGTTTTGCACCATTATAGAATCATGGCATGGTTTGGGTTGGAAAGGGCCTTAAGGTCACCCAGTTCCAACCCCTGGCATGAGCAGGGATGCCTCACACTAGAGCAGGTTGCTCCAAGCCCCATCCAAGACTGACAGGGATGGCAGCTCCTCTGGGCACCCCGTGCCAGTGCCTCAGCACCCTCACAGTGAAGAACTTCCTTATATCCAACCTGAACTTCCACTGTTTCAGTGGGAAGCTTAATTCCACAAACACAAAGTAAGTCTGAGGGAGGATCTGATTTCCCACTTCTGGAATTCTTTATATTTACAGGAGGTTTAATCTTCCCCCTTAAGTCATGTATTTACCTTCTGTTCCTCTGGTGAGGAGGAAGAACAGATTGAATCCCCAGCCCTGATACTTGTATTCCTCAGTGGTGACTGAGTGTTCTGAGCAGCACTTACAGATCTCACAGGCTTGTTCAGAAAGAGCTTTGGGAACCTCAGATGACCCTGTGTGAGGAGGGAGACCGAAAAGAACACACTTGTATGTTAATCACCAGCTCATTCACTCCATGAAATGATCTTCCTCGAGCACATCGGAAATGGGAGGTTCTCACTCTTAAAAGTGAGAACGATGACACCTTCCCTTTTGTAGTCTCAAGGGAAGCTGAGAAGGAGGAGAAGTAAACACTTAGCAGAGCTGGCGGAAGAGGGAGACTTGCATCAAGTGCTCCTGCTGTATTCATTCAAGGGCAGAAGCACTCATTACTGACAGTGCCTTGTGCGGGGAACATCTCCTGACAGGCTTGGCGATGGAGCTGGGTAAATCCAGCCTTCCGGCATGGTGTGTGCTGCGCACAGGTTCAATATCCGTGTCAGCATCCCTGTGTGCTTCATTCCAGAAGCCTTTTCCTGTCCTCAGAGTCCTACAGAAATAGCGCATGGGTTTTCTTGGTGGGGGTAAAAACGAGCGCTGAAGCTATGTCAGTGCCTGACCATTCCTGCTTGTATTGCTAGGGAAACTGGAGGAAATCCGGGACCAGGAGCGCAAAGAGAACACCTTCACTCGAATGCCCAGCCCCTACTACATGGAACTCACTAAGCTGCTGTTGAACTAGTGAGTAGGAAACATCTTGTCACAGTTTCCACCCGAGCACACGCTCAGCACAGGCAGTTCCTCAGGCTTTGGTTGGCAGCAGCCCCAGAGGGCGGTGGGGAAGTGAGAGTTAATGGGGGTTCATTCCATGGCGTGCCAGGATCTCGCTGCAGCAGTTCTCTCTCGTGGTAACTTTGCGCCTCATGGATTTGCTTGTTCCCTGGCCTGATAATTGGGGCTGTGCCGCGCTATTGAGCGGCAGCTGAGCGTAGAGGCCTTGAGGATCAGCAACACGTTCCATGGCTGCAATCTGTTCGGCAGCCTGAAGCCTACAGGCTTCTTGCTTGGCTCTCCTGCAGGAGGAAAGCTCCTCTTTTCCTCAGAAGCAGGAGACCGAGGGCTATTCAGAGCCTGCACTCCTGCCTGCTGAGGCATTTCGCTTGTGAAATGTGCTGGCTGGTATTCGCTCAGCGCGGGCTCTTCTGACTTTGAGCCCTCGATTATGGCAGGGTGGTCATTTAAGAACCGGCTTTTCCTCTGGAGATGACACTCTTGGCATGCAGCTCCTTCACTCACGCTACAATAACCCTGACAGCTCTGTCCGTGCGAATTGAGCTGATCTCTCAAGGTCCTTATGGCGGTGCTGAATTGCCTCGATGGGAGGATGTGGCACAACTCATAGAGCCCTTTCAACTTAATACTTTCTGATAGAGCCACAAGAGTGCAGAGCCGGGGCTGTAATCACAGCTGAGTCCTTCCAGTTCCCTGGCTGCTGGTGACTTTGGCCGGGTTATTGGCCCTCCTTGCACCTCGTACCAGCTGGGCAATTAAAGAGCAGAAGGATTCTAGCGAGAACCAGATGCTGCATTAGAGCTGAGCATTCCCGGGTAAATAAACCATCCCAGAAATCCCAGCAGCAGAAGCACCAGGCTGGATTTGAGTGTCGTCTTGCAGGGTGGTGTGTTTCTTTCCTCCCCCCCCCCCCCCCCATGGCAAACTGTTCTGCTTATGCCTCAGAAGGCTGAAGAGCTGCCAACATTTCTTATACCGGTGACATAACATACGAGTCCCTCGCCTGTTTCGATGCTTTCCCTCCCTTCCTTTAGTGCCTCAGACAACATCCCCAAGGCCGATGAGATCCGCACGCTGGTGAAGGATACCTGGGACACCCGGATAGCCAAGCTGCGGCTGTCTGCAGACAGCTTCGTCAGGCAGCAGGAGGTTCATGCCAAGGTGCGGCGGGGATGCGCGGCAAAGGCTTTGCCAAGCGCGGTGCTTGGGAGTGCTCCAGATGCCGTGCGATTGTGTGGGCTTGTGACTGATGAGAGCTGCTCCTGGAAATGCTGGTTGGGGCATGTTTTTCCTTTTCCCTGGGCTGTGGGTATGGCAGTTAGGAGCTCAAGCCATATGCTGAAACCTCGCTTTATGGGCTGGTTGCAGCTCGCTGTGCCGTATGGAAACGGCGCTCTTGTAGCTCGCGTGCTTGTGTTTGATGGGTTAGGGGGTGGCAGCTGGGAATAACCCAAATAACCGAAAGGAAAGCATGGGCTGCCGAGCTGCTTTCCAAGTTCCTCGTCCTCCGGTGCTGCCACAGATACCGTTATTTTTCTCTTCTAGCTGGACAACTTAACCTTGATGGAGATCAACACAACCAGTACTTTCCTTACACAAGCCTTAGATCACATGTACAAGCTCCGGACTAACCTTCAGCCTGGCGAGGCTGCCCATTCCCAGGATTTCTGAGGTACCAGCCAGGCCAGCCTCAAAACCTCACAGGGGAGGGAAGTGGAAGCACATCTTGCCCCTGGTCCTTCATCTGGCCAAGCCTTCATCTCCCTGTACACATCCGAAGCCGCCCATCTCCACACAGTGCCTTCTCAGCAGCCTAAACCCCCTCTTTGCAGGCAGCCTTCCAGCCGGCTGGGAATGGCTCCAGAGCTGCCTATGGAACGGGAGCATCCCTGCACAGGAGCTCCTCTCTTCAGAGGTGGGCCTCTTGGGGTTAAGAGATCTGCTTTGATGCAGGTGGTGGCTTGCCAGCGCTACCCTGCTGCTGCCTAATGGGGCCGGGCGGATCCTCAAGAGTGGGTGTACTTCATAGAGGGAACTTCTGAGGGCAGCACAGGCCACACACTGGCTTGAAAGCAGTAAATTTCCAGGCGTTGCTTTGCCATAGATCTTTCTCAGAGCCTTGGAAAGGGGGAAAAATGTGCAGGCAATGAGAGGTGTCTGCTGGGGAGATCAGCTGGGAAGCAGATCCATCTGCTCCTTGGAGGAGGACAAAAGAAAATGGTTTAACCCTCTCCATAAAGGGCTGTCTTGTAACATCACGTCTGAGTTGTTTTAACCTGAAACCACGTGTGTGTATGTGAGAGAAGGAATAAAACCAGTAATTTCAGCCGCGTGAATGGCATCGTTCTGCGCGCCGAGCATCCATGGGTTAAGCCATGGAAAAACCCACAGCTCTCCTCCTTTGGCTCCAGCCCCATTCCCCCTGCGGCAGACCGACAGGCAAGGGCAGGATCCTCCCTGGCATTGGGCTGTGTGGATGGCAGATGTGATTATTCCGGACGAAGGGGAAATGCCGGCTCCAACCCAAAGGGTGGCGAGCGCTGCCCTTCCCCAGCATCTGGGCAGCTCCTGCCTGCCATCTGTGCCCTGCCTGCAGCCAGGGCTGCCAGCAAAGGGCTATGATGACAAGGTGAGGATGCTCAGAGCTTCCCCATAGTGTATATGTATATGTATATGTGAGTGAGGGAGAAAGAGTCCTTTTGCCGTTGTTGTGGAAGAGTTTATTTTCTTTGTTTCTTTTGGATGTTTTCAGAAATTACAGCAATATATTCATAAATACCTAATTACTACATTCAACAAATAATATATTACATTACAATTAAGTCAAACAAGTACACTTAGAAACATGTTTAGGGGTTGTTTCTTTTTTCTCCTCCTTTTTTGGGTTTTTGTTTTCTTTCACAGCATCTAAACTGCCCCCAGCGGGCTCTGCCTTGCCTTTCCCTCCTCACAGCCCTCCTGGGCTCTGGCACATCTGCTTGAGATCAATTCTGCATAGGGTAGGTACAAACACGACCGCTCACCATGGCCCTGGGGGAGTAATACTGAGGAATTGCTCCAAAAAACGTGATTTTGGGGCTGGTAAATGGGGGGAAAAAGCCTCAGTATGGGAGCTGCTACGAATACAGGAGCTGCTATGAAGTGATGCTACAGCCCAGCCAGGCTCCTTCACCGCAGCGCAGTGGAGGAGAGGGATAAACCGCTGATGATTCCCCATCCCTGGCTTCCTCCCCATCACAGCACAGGGGAAGGGGAAGAAGCGAGTCGAGCAGCAGCGTTATTTTGCTGTGTTAAAATTCATTGTGAAGCCCGGAGTTGGCAGCAGCGAGGCCAGAGGCTGGCGACGCAATCGGGGATTTAAGAGAGATTAAACTAATTTCTGTCACAAGGGCTTTTTTTGCTTTTTAATCTCGCACAGCTTTCTTTTATTTGGTGAAGCCAATGGCAGACCAGGGAGCAGGGAGAGGGGAATAAAAGCGGGGGGTGTTTTAATGCTTTCTTTGCGAGTGCAACAAGGGAATTTAAAGCAGAAAGCAGAGGTCACCTTTTCCCGTAGACGTGAGCTTGTCTCGTGGTGAATTAAGAGAAAAATAATAAATAACTATTATTATATCTTACAAAAAGCCTCCCTGGGGAGCTGGGGCATGCAATGATGAGCAAGTGGCTGCAAATGGTGACAAGGCTGAACCTGCTGCCCCAGCCTGAGGAGGTTGGTGGTGCCACCAACACCATGGCAAGCCATAAGCCCCTATGGGCAAACCCCATCTTCCCATGGCCAAACTGCCTACTGATTGTCTTGGTGTTCTGGGGGGGATAAAGACACCCCAGCATCACCTATCCCCAACAATCCTCTTGGCGCAATTGATTTGTGTTATTGGTTTGATAAATGGAGCCTGCACCCGGAGCTGTGATACCCACAATGGAGCTATAACCAGAAACAGACCCAGGAAACAAAGGAAATGGGTAAAAAGACAAAGAAGCTAAACAAAAAAAGGTAAAAATATCCCCAAAACAGGCAGGAGAAGGCATTGGAAAGGCTCAGCTCTGATTCCAGAGGGACAGAACTTGCCCCCACTGGAAAAGGTGATTTGTTTTGCCTGCTTTTTAAATGCTTTTAAAACACTTCAGCATCGTTTCTGTCCTGACCAGCAGCAGTACAAACACTAAAAGCGGTTCAATCCTTCTGCCAAAATAGAAAGAAAATAAAAAGGGGTGAGCAAAAAAAAAAAAAAAAAAAAGGCAAAAATATATTTAAAAAACAAAAAAGGCAAGCTTTTTGTAACAATAATTAAAGTAATAAAAACATACAAAACTTTTCTTTAATATATATACACAGTACGAGGCTGAAGCACCTTTTCCTCAGCTTCTTAACTCGGGGGGTGATGGCTCGGACAAGGTTTAGCCCCACCTGGGTGCCCCATTCCCCACCAAACAGGAGCAAAAAGGTACCTTCAACCAGTTTATTGACTTTATTGTTTGATAGCCAAGTGCATTTCCAGTGGGAAGCCCCGGAAAAGGGGGGGCTGTGGGGAATGGGGGGGCCATCCCACACCCGGCCCCAACGGGGCTCCTCCGGCTTTAGTGTTGTCGGCGGAGTCTTGGAATTGTCATTTAGAAAAGGAAACAACAAAAAATGAGCGCTATAAAGTGTGGGGTGGGTGGAAAAATAAAGGGGGAGGGGGGCTGCAGTGCCCTGGCCCCCAAGAGGAGAGCCCGGTTCTTGCAGAGGGCAAGGGATGGGTTGGGATCTGCTCTGCATCGGGTGGGCTCCCCGTGCTCCTTTGCTTCATGCATGGCACATTCTCCATTTTAGTTCTTTTTTTATTATTGTTCTTTTTTTTCTTTTTTATTTTTTTTTTAATTTTTTTTTTTTTTTTTTTTAGCTTCAAACCTCCCAGTGAAAAATATTAAATATTCAAGGTAATAAAATAGATTATTATTTCTAGACTATATGTTCGGTTTATCCCCAAAGGAGCGTCACCTGGGATACCCCTTGAAATAACCCCTAGACCACTGCATTGCAGGCAAGGCAAGGCACTTCCGCAGGTGATCCAGCTCAGCTTGCAGGCGCTCACGCTCCGAGACCATCTTCTGCTTCTGGGTCCTTAATTCCTGCAGGAATTGAGGAGAAGGAGTCAGGGCAGGAAGGCACAGGAATGGGATCATTCATGGGGTGCTGGGCACGCCTGGCTGCCCCATGGGGATGCTGGGTGCCTGTATGGGGATGCAGGATGACTCCATGGGGATGCTGGGTGCCTATATTGGGATGCTGGGAGCCTGTATGGGGATACTGGGTGCCTATATTGGGATGCTGGGAGCCTATATGGGGATGCTGGGTGCCTGTATATGGGGATGCAGGGTGCCTGTATGGGGTTGTTGGGTACCTATATGGGTATGCTGGGTGCTTCTATGGGGATGCTGGGTGCCTGTATGGGGATGCTGGGTGCCTGTATGGGGATGCTGGGCACCTGTATGGGGACTCTTGGTGACTCTATGGGGAAACTGGGTGCCTATACTGGGATGCAGGGTGCCTCTATGGGGATACTGGGTACCTATATTGGGATGCAGGGTGCTTATATGGGGATGCTGGGTGCCTATATGGAGATTCTGGGCGCTTCTATGGGGATGCTGGGAGCCTCTATGGGGATGCAGGGCGCCTGTACAGGGATGTTGGGCCTATATAGGGATACAGGGTGCCTGTATGGGGATGCAGGGTGCCTATATGGGGATGCAGGGTGCCTGCATAGAGATGAAGGGCACCTGTAGGGGGATGAAGTGTGCCTGCCTGGGGATGCAGGGTGCCTCTATGGGGGCACAGAACGGTGGCACTGGAGGGTACTGGTGTGCTACGGGAGCTCATCACTCACCGCCATGCTGTGCGAAAGCTGCTCTGCCGTCAGGCTCAGGCTGTAGTGCTGGGCCTCCAGCCGTCGGCACTGGGTCTGCAGCACTTGGCGCTCCAGGTTTTGTTCTGCAAAGCCCAAAGGAGAAGGGATGAGCACTGATTCCTCTGGCTTCATGCACAGCACAGGACCAGGGTACCGCAGCGGATGCCTCCAGCATCCTACACCATCCCTGGTCCTCACACTGCCCGCAGGGAGCCTCCAGGTCCTGCTGGGAGGACGCTGGGCAGTGTGACTACATCAATGTTTCACATATACATCAGTTTTCAACACTGCCTCGTGTTTTCATGCTGCTCCTGCACTGCTGGGAGCCACCAGTGCTTCCCAGCCCACCCCTGCAGGAGCCAATGCTGCCTGCTATGGGCATGGAGTAATTTCACCCAAGGGGAAACCGAGGCACAAAGTGGGGTTTACCCTCTATTCCCTACTCCTACCTTCTATATGTTCCTGGTAAGCTTCAAAAATTGCCTCGATCCCTTGCCACTTGGGCCTGGGGTACTCTTCCTCCTCTTCTTCCTGCTCCTCCTCATCCTCATCCTCCTCTTCCTCGGATGCTGAGTCGTGGGGCAGTGGCGGCAATGCCCGGTGGGGCAGCGGCCCCTCAGCTGTGCCATTGTGCGAGGGGGCAGCCAGGCGGCTGGAGGCCTGCAGCTCAGGGATGTTGTAGTGGATGGAGGCATCGAGCTTGTGGTTCTGCTCCGCTGTCCCTCCTGTGGGTACCAAGTGTCAGCTCCAACCCACTCCCAGTATTCCCAACCTGCTCCCTGTGTCTGTCCCCCACCCCAGAGCTGTCCTCCACTGAGAAAGATGCTCCCCTTGAGATACTTTCTTTCCCCCAGGCCCTTTCGGGGGTGTTTGCAGCATCTTCCATGGGGTTTTGTCACCCCCTGCACATGGAATAACTTTGTTTTCCTCACTCACTGAAACGCATGAGTTTGGGGAATGGAGCTGTACTATAGAACCATCAACTTGATTGAGTTGGAAAGGACCTTAAAGCTCCTCCAGTTCCAACCCCTGCCATGGGGAGGGACCCCTTCCACTGGAGCAGGATGCTCCAAGTCCCTGTGTCCAACCCGGCCTTGAGCACTGCAGGGATGGGGCAGCCACAGCTTCTCTGGGAACCCTGTGTCAGCGCTCAGCACCCTCACAGGGAAGAGCTTCTGCCCAAGAGCTCATCTCAGTCTCCCCTCTGGCAGTTAAAGCCATTCCCCTCTCCTGTCCCTAGTCCCTCCCTGTAGGCCCCCTTCAGGCACTGGGAGCATACTCTTCTGCTGGGATCCCATTGCCTTATCCTTAGGTTCATCAATGAGCTCTGGGGATGCCCCAGCAATGAAGCTCCCAGTGGATTATATGCCCTCAGTGGGGGGACAAAGAGGATCTCCCACCCCATATGGATGTCACCCCAGTGGTACCCAACCAGCTCCCCGCATCCCTGCCCTTACCTTTGTGCTTCTGCAACGCCTTCTGGGTGGACTGCAGCACGGATTCATGGAACTGATGGGCAAACTCCTCAGCAATGAATGGCTCCCAGGGCTTGCTCTTGCCATTCATGCTGTGGGACAGCGGCACCGGGATGTCCTTGGGAAGCGGACCCCGGACGTAGCTGAGGATGCTCAGTCCCTTCTTCCCGGGGTGCCCATCACTCAGCCGCGGCTTCTCTGCTGGTGCGGCGACCGTCTCCTTAGCCCTCGGTAGCTCCTGTGGTCTCAGCTGGTCTAACCTGCCTGGCTCTGCTGTCTTCTGCCCCTCCGGCATGGACACAGTGATGCCCACGGGTTTATCTGGATCCAGCAGGAGCGGCGGCACCGGCGGCTCTTTGGGCAGAGAAGGAGCAGTCAGGGCTCCGTGTCCCTCAACAAGGCAAAGCCGTGTCCCCAGGGATGCTCCCATCCAGCCCAGACCCAGGGAATAACACCAAGGATGCTAACCAGTGACGGTGCCGCTGGGGCTGTCCCGTGGGGAGCTCTTCACCACCACAGCAGCCGGTGTAGTCTTCTGCTTCATGGCCTGGAGCATCTCCACCAGCTTCTCTTTGTCTGCCGCATGGGAAGCTGAGGTTTAGTGTAGCCTCTGCTCAGCAGAGCAAGCTCAAAGCCCCAGGTAGGACCCCTTCACAGCACCCCCCAAACCAGGGAATGGGGACCCCCCCAGCCAGAGTTGGTCCCCAGCGTGCACGGGGCATGGCTGTTACCTTTCCTCTTCTCGGCACTGATGTGCGTGAGGTTGAAGATGGTGAGGAAGCGCTTCTTCTCCTCGAAGTTGGGGCTGTTGTTCATCTCGTCGGGGCTGTACCGGGTGGAGAGCGGGGGGCGCGGGGAGGGCGTGCGGCGCTTGTTCTGCACCGTTGGAGGCGAGGGGCTCCTCTCCCGCAGCATCCGCCGGCGTTTGCGCCGCTTCTGGCTCAGCAGTTCCTCCTTCTGCTGCTGCGTGGTCAGCCCGAAGAGCTGCAGGAATTCCAGCTTCTGGGGCGCCAAGGGGGAGAGCAGAGCAGGGTCACCACTGGAGCAGGACCCATCCTCATCCCCACCTCCATTCCGGTGCCCATCCTCATCTCCATCCCCATCATAATCCCTGTTCCCATCCCCATCCTCGTCCCCATTCTTATCCCTGTCCCCCATCCTGTCCCCTTCCCCATCCTCATTCCTGTCCCCATCCCCATCTGCATTCTTGTCTCCACTCCCATCCTCATCTTCATCCCCACCTCCATTCCTGCACCTATCCTTGTTCCTGTCCCCTTTCCCATCTCCATTCCTGTCTTCGTTCCCATCCGCATCTTCATCTTCATCCTTATCCCCACCTCCATTTCTGTATCCATCCTCATTCCCGTTCCCATCCCCACCTCCATTTCTGCCCTCTTCCCCATCCTCATCCCTACCCCCATCCTCAAGTGCATTCCCAACTCCACCCCCATCCTCATCTCTATCCTCATCTTCATCCCAATCCTCATCCCCACCTATATTCCTGTCTCCATCCTCATCCCTGTCCCCATTGCCATCCGCATCTCCATCCTCATCCTCATCTCCATTCCTGTCTCCATCCCCACCCTTATCCCCATCTCCATTCCTGTCTCTATCCCCATCCGCATCCTGATCTTCATCTCCATCCTCATCCCTGTCGCCATCCCCACCTCCATTTCCATCCCCACTCCCATCCCTGTCCCCATCCTCATCCATAACCCCCTGCTGCCTTTGCAGCCACCACTGGTCACTGATGACCGAGGAGGGGCTGACCCCCTGGGGGACAGCAGGGACAGGGTACAGCGAATGCCACCAGTACCTCGGAGGACATGTCCAGCTTCAATGGGGGCTGCTCGGCCACGCAGCGGAGATGTGCCCGCACCTCCTCCTCGTCACTATCATCACAGGAGTCGTCCAGATCGTAGTAGTAACCTGGGGATGGGGAGAGGCTGATGTGAGACCATGGCATCCTGCTGGGAACCCAGGGAATCTGCTGGGACCATGGGAACACACTGGGACCCCGCTGGTGGTGCGGCAATGTGGGATGCTGGGGAGGGCAGTGGATTCCAACGTGGGTCCCACGGGGCAGAGGGTGTAACCCAACAGAACCCTGTCCCCCTCCACCAGCTGTGGTACCCTGGAGAACATCACCATCTCTGTACCCCCGTTCAGCATCGCTCCGGGACGGCTGCTGGGGTGCTCAACAGGCAGGTTAATGGTGCACAGCCATGGGGATGCTGCGGCTGAGCATCCCCAAGCCTTCCATCTCCTTCTTACCGCTGTTCTTATCCCCGCTCACACATTCCCATTAATATTTAAAGGCTGCTTATTAGCCTCAGTTCATCATTTATTAATTGGGCATGTCTAGAGGATTTACCGCACTGCACGGCTTGCCGGAGCGTTCACATCGTGGGATGACGGCATTCCTGGGAGACCCACTGGCTGCCCCATCACCACCACCAGGTCCTGGTGCTGGTGTAGTGGGATCCCCAGCACAATTCCAGCACAGCACCTCACCTTTCTCCCGGGCCTCCCGCCGCCGGCGCTCCTCCAGGTCCAGTTTGCTGACCAGCCTGCGGTGCTGCTGCACGAACTCGTCATAGATGTACATAGGGTCCTGGCTGCGGGGCTGGGGGGGTCGGTAGGGAGAGCTGGGCTTGGTGGCATCGGTGAATGGGGTGGCCGGGGGTCTTTGTTGGCTCAGGATGCTCTGTGTGGACTTCTCCAGCTCAGCTAGGAAAGGGGCATGGGTGAAGCTCCCGTGCTCCGCAGCAACGGGCTCCCGTCCTGGAGGGTATTTCTCCAGAGCATCCCTCTTCCTCGCCGCCTCCTCCAGCTTATCCGGGCAGAAGACCCTCTCCACCTTCACCAGTGGGATGCCCTGACGGCTAGGCTCGAAGGGGGCCGGGTGGCCATGGAGGGTGTGAGGCTCCGGGAGGCGCCGGGGTGGATCAGGGGGACTCTCCATCAGTGAGACGGGATTCCAGAGGGATGTGGTGACCGGGTGGTGCTGGGGCTTGGGCGAGATGAGTGGTGGGGGCCCACCGAAGTGCTGCCCTGGCTCCCGGCTGCTTGGTTCATGGCGGCTGGATCCCGACCTGTGGGGAGAGGAGAGGATGAGAGAGGTGACAGGCTGGTAGCGCCGCTGGAGAGCCAGCCACATACCAACACTGGAGCTGCTTTTGAGGAGGGAAACATAAGTTACAGACATCCAAGAGGGGTTTGTGCATTGGGGCTGCCACACAGATCCCCCTCCTGCGCCAGCTCCCAGAGGGATGGGAGACAGGGTTGGGAGCGTGGGTTGAGCAGGGATGCAGCTGCATCCCCAGGATGCTGGGCAAGGGACTGCAGGGCTGCCCACCATGGGGACAAGAGAGCCACTGGGGCCAGCACAGCCCTGCTCTGCAATGGCAGTGCCCTGGTGCAGCCCTCCTCCGCCAGTCAGGATGGAGCCAGTCCGTTTGCAGGATAAATATTTCATGTGCCCAAGCTGTGCATTTAACGCTTTTCCGCTCCAGCGCCCCGGACCTCTGTGCAGGGATCAGCTCCACGCTGCCATCCGGCACCTTGTCACTGCGGGCGGGAAGCATCGCCTGCCCTGCTGGGACTGGTCCTCATCAGCCCCAGGGTGAGGATGGGGATGGGGATGTGGAGGAGGACAAGGATGAGGCTGAGAATGAGGATGGGAATGGGGGTGGGGACGTCCTCATGAGGATGGGGATGGTGGTGAGGATGCATAATCCTGTCTGCAGGTGTTTCGGGGTGACCTTGCTCTCTCCTCTCCAATTTGGGATGGAAGGAGTGTATGGGGAAGGGATGCTGTGAAAGGCACTGGCCCCATGATCCGCTTCTTATTATCCCCCACGAGCCGTGCTAATCCTCTGGATACCCAAAAATAACAAAAGGAGCCAGCGGCAGAGCTGGCTGGATGAGCCTGCACCGCTTAACAGCCCAGCAAGCCAACCAGGGGGTGCAGCCACACCGCTCTGCCCCCCAACACCACATGGCTTTGGGGTATGTACCCCCCCAAAAAAAACCCAGGGCATCCCATTGCCTGGGTCCACCACACAGCAGGGAGCTGCAATTAGCTGTGCCAGTGCCTAGGCAGCTCCTGGCCACTCACTGCTGGCCCGTGGCCACCTCCCGGGCTCGCTGCCTGCCGCCGCGCAGATGTCGGGCACCGGTGATGCCCGGCGCTGCCAGCACAGCCGGCCTGGCTGGCACTGTGCGGCAGGGACCTGCTGGCACCGGCCGAGCGCAGCAGGGATGCGCGGGGGGCACGGCGATGGATGCTGGGTAGCTAATGGGGGGGGAAGAGCTGGCTAATGGGGCAGGCACAGCAACGGGGTAACAGCAAAAAACCTATAGGTGTTACATAGATATGTTTGTAGATGTATAGAGGGATGGCTGTGAGGTGGGAAAACTCAGCTACGGTCTGGGGGGGATGCTCCCCGTCCCTGATGCGGCGCTGGCAGCATCCTTACCTGGGATGCTCGGGGCGATGCTCGGGCTCAGGCTGGCTCGGTGCGCGCCCCATGTCGAGGTGCTGCTCCAGCACTTGTTGCCGGAACTCTGAGACTTGGGATTGCCGATCTTCCTTCTCCTGGCGCAGCCGGCGTTGCCGCGCCAGCCACTTCTCCTCCTCATTGGTGCGGTGGATGAGCAGCGCTGTGGCTGCACTGCTTCCCGGCAGCGGGAACACGTTGTGGTTGGGGATGAGGCTGGGCACGGGGTGGTGGGAGGCCGGTGGTGCGTGCAGCGGGTGCTGGATAGGCTTTGGTGTTGGCAGCACAGAGTCCTTCAGTTTCTCTGTATTGAAAAGGGGGTACCGGAGAGTCAGGGCATGGAAAGGGGGGACCACACTGTGCGCAGAGCATCCCTCAAGCATCAATAGAGGCAGAGCTGTGGGGCAGCCACCAGCCAAAGCCCGGTACTCCCTCCCTGCCGTCCCTGCTGCCGGGCATGCCCGGCACTGGGCTCACATCCACACCGGGCCGAGTCAGATGGCACCGGCACCGCGCCACCTCCCTGAGAGCCGCAGCAGCTGGGCTGTTGGCACAGAGAGCTGGCAGCCCTGCTCCATCCCCAGCCACCTCCTGGGGCCACCGACCCCCTCGGCTTTGCCATCTGGAGGGGGAAAGGGACCGTGGCGAGCTGTGCCGACAGCGACATTCCCCCTGGTGTCACCCACGGGGATGCTCTACCTGGTCTGATGGGTACCAGTGGCTCTGCAGGCTTGCCCCGCTCCTCGGACGGGTGTCCCCGCAGCCCATGCAGCTCTGCCACTGGGAGAAACGGCCCTTCCATGGCTTTCACCATGCTCAGCTCCTTCTCCCGGGCGCGCTCCCGCTGCCTCTCCAGCTCCCGTTCGCGCTCCTTCTCCCGCTCTCGCTCCAGCTCCTTCTCACGTTCCCGCTCCCGTTCGCGCTCCTTCTCCCTCTCTCGGTCGGCTTCTCGCTCCCGCTCCTTCTCCCGCTCCCGCTCGCGCTCCCGCTCCCTCTGTCGTAGCTCCTCATCCATTTGCAGCCTGTGAGGAGAAGCCAAACAGGAAAATCCCAATCCCAAACACCCCCCGGGATAGATGTCAGCATCCCTTGGAGCGCCCTCTCCATCCCCTGTCCCAGCCATCGTCCCTCCATACCTCTCTGCGGCGAGGCTGGAGATGCGCTCGGACTGCAGGGCAGAGAGTGAAGAGTGCGAGAGCTCGGGGGGGTACCGTACCCCCGAGAGGTGCAGGTGCATGGCCGAGGGGTGCAGGGGTGGCAGCGAGCCCGGCGCCGGCAGTGGGTAGAAGGGGGACCGCAGCGCTGACAGGCAGTATGACTCGTCCATCCTGGGGAGACAGGGATGCTCAGAGGGACGTACCACACAGGGTTAGGAAGAAACCCCCAATTCCCTTCCCATCAAGCTGGATGCAGGCTGCCTTGTGCCCGGAGAGCCACAAGATGCCCTTAAGTGCAGCCCAACCATCCTTCCCGGATCTGGTCCCAACCTTCCCTGGTGATGCCCACCTGAAGGCAGGGTGCGGGAAGGGGTGATGTGTCAGGTAGCTGGGGTGGTAGTAAGCAGCAGCTGCAGCCGGGTCCAGGCCGAGGGGCGGCAGGGAGGACATACGGAGGTCCTCGGCGGTGTGGTAGGGACGGAAGCTGCGCAGGTAATCCTCGGTGACCGCGCTCGGAGGCACCACGTGGTGGACCGGCCGCTGCAGGCTGGGGGGAGCAGGGAGATGGTCACATCCCGGCCTGTCCCCCCACGTGGATGTCACCCCTTCAGGATGCTCAACAGGACCAGAAATCCTGCATCCTGCAACCCCTTCCCCATCCATTGCCGCTGGACTCACTTGAGAGGCGGGAAGCGGGAGTCCTGGACCACGGAGCTGGGGGGCAGCCCAAAGGAGTAGGGTGTCCCCAGGAGATGGGAGGGGACGGTGGGGCCCCCCGCTTTCTCCTGAGAGAGGGGGGGCTCCGAGATGAGGCGCTCGCGGCCGCTGCTGCTGCTGCTGCCCCGAGACCCTGCTTCTTGCTGGAAGGCAAAGAGACAAACACCGAGACAGGCATTAGGGGATGGCAGAGAGCCCACAGAGGATGGGGGGTCCCTGCTGTCTCCCCACCCGAAGACACTTAGTGGGTACCATTGTGACCGCAGGGTCCCAGCTGGTACCAGTACATGCAGGAGGATGCATCCACCGGAGCATCCTCCTGCATCCATGGTGTCCAAAGATGGGCTGGAAAGAGTGAGGGTCTGTAGGGGTTATGCAGGGGGGACACCAGCCGAGGCGGTGCTGAAGCTGGAGCAGTGCTGATCAGTTACCTATTAATTACCCATGGAGGATACAGACACAGCCCGTGAAAATCCAACAGGCCTTTGATAACGGCCATAAACCAGAGGTCAGCCCATGAGCATCCCAGCCTCCCCGCAGGCCCTCATCCATCTTCCATCAACCCCCCATCCCGGCACTGGGATGAAGCTTGCTCCCTTCCAGCTCCTACATGGGCTGAGGACAGACCCCATGGCAAGGGTGACAAGAAACCCACGGGGTCTGGCAATTAGGGGGTGACCTCCAGCAAGTCAAGCTGGGTTTAAAAGCGATCATTTTCCATTGCATCTTCTCTCTGTAGCAGCTGTAGGAGCAGGAAGGCAGCATCCCTTATCCCACCCTGAATCCCTTCCCCATCCAGCCCTGGTCCCAGTCCCTGGCTG
>JANRGW010026199.1:44461-63665 GCA_024733675.1 Psilopsiagon aymara | reverse complement strand
CAGGCTGAAAGTCAAAAACACAGCACTGCACCAGCTACCAAGAAGGAGAAAAATGACTGCTGCTGCTGAACCCATGACACTCCAGAGGCATGTGTGAGTGAGTGCTGTGTGGGGCTTACTTGCCAGCTGGGGTTAAACCACAACATCTAAAGTGGCCTTGGTTTTAATTTCAGGTTGGTGGTTTTTTTTTCCATTTGAGGAAAACACTGGTGCTTGAAAACCTATAGTCCGAATAATAGTTTTGCATTGTGCCCCACATATGGTCTTTTTGTGTTTTAGGCTGGTGGCTCCTGACAACCTGTTTTATGTTGTAACAGAGTAATCACAAATGCTTTATCTCAAATGTTTCTCACACTTCTCCAGTGCAAATTGCGTTACATAGTCACTGAAGAGTCACCTAATTCATATCATAGATGGAGATCAGGTAGATGGTGGTGTTGGGTGTTGCAGAGCTACAAGTAGGTTCTGATGGTGGAACCACATCATAAAATGCTTTCATTACAGTGCAAACAGGCCCTTGAGGAAGGGCTGTTAATTGTGTGAATGCATTAAAAGGAAAGACCATTTTGTATGATTCACAGAGCTGAGTGTAGATGTTATTCCCTGATCTTCTATTTTTTTTTTTTTTGCTGCTTTTTCATTGCAATGTTTTACAGAGGTCTTGTAAGATAGCCTCTGAGATGTGGTTTCTTCAAAACAATCAAATGCTTTGTGAAAAAAATGAGTACTTTATGTTCTGAATTTCAAAATATTTAAGAGATTATGTCATTGGGCCTAGGGGAAGTGGAGAAGACCCAACATGTCAAGCAATCTTTTTTTGTCTTTAAACTTTATTTTTAGACTAGTAGGCTCATAAGACTCATTCATAAGTGTAATTTAAACTAATGGAAAGTCTAATAGTAGCAGCAACAAAATGAATCGGGAATCAAGAAATAGCAATAAAAATAGTACTTCAGTTTGTTCTCAAGAAGTCACAGAGGCATGATGACAATGGCAATTTATGCAACCTGTACAATATGTTAGATATAGAACATGTCATAGGGCAAATGAAAAGAAACAATATGAAGGATGTAGATACAGCTCTGACATTAGTTCTACTTTCCAGAAATATTATAGTATTCTAGATTTATTACATAAATTAGTATCAGCTGAGAATAGTATTTGAGGGAGCTCTTGGCCTTAAAGGCAGAAAAGAGAAAAAGAAAAAGACAAAAAGGAAAAGAAAAAAAAGAAAAAAAGAAAAAGAAAAAGGAAAACGAAAAGGAAAAGAAAAAAAGAAACAGGAAAAGAAAAAAGAACAAGAAAAAAAGAAAAAGAAAAAAGAAACAGAAAAAGGAAAAGAAAAAGAAAAAGAGAAAGAGAAAGAAAAAGAAAAAGAAAAAGAAAAAGAAAAAGAAAAAGAAAAAGAAAAAGAAAAAGAAAAAGAGAGCTCGATCTCCTTTGTCTGCTTTTAATCCTGATTTTGGTTTTCACCTAGGTAATAAGAATGAAAACAAATAGTCATCTTCTGTGCAGATTATCATAGGGAGGATTGGCAAGTTCTGAATACTGTTCCAGTTCTGAGGTCTACTGGGCTTAAGTTGCCTATGAAGATTGTTTTTGAACAACAGTATCTTAGGGCCAATGCCATTAAATTTTCCACAGCATTGGTTTCTTGATCAGAAAAAAATTAGATGCCACTTGTGAGAGGAGGTGTAGGCATTCATCTCTTCTTGGATCTTCTTTCACGCTTCTTAAGGAAACCATCTAAAATAATTTGAATGAATCATTTTTCGCAACCTTCTATCTCTCTGTTGTTTATAGAGGGAGCCTAGGTAACTGGCTTAGACTAAGTGACTACATTTAGACAGTTGAAGAGACATGCCATGATAGATGCCTAATTTTTACATGGCCAAAGATATAGGAGAGGGATATCTGCCTAAATGTCTACCTAATCAACAAGCTGATGAGGAGACAAATCACTTTAGTGGAAAAAATAAAGATATGTTTCTTTCAAAAGCCAATTGGCACAAAAGTCTAAGCAGAAGAAGATACTACAGTAGCTATGGAGACATGCATCTGAAATAATACACTAATTCTAGTGATTGAACAAATGCATTTTATTGTCTAACAGCAAAAGTAAGAACTGAATGGGGTACAGAAAAGAATCCTACAAATGTTTTCCATAAACAGCAACTGTAAATAAGTGTGAAACTTGGCAGGTCTGATCCCATTATTACACAGATTGATTTAAAAGCCAAAGAACACTTTGAAATTAGGTACTGTCTTGTTAAATCTTCTGTGACATTCCTTCTTTTTTCAGAGGTCATTTAATTTACAAACTCGGGACATAATACAGTATAATGTCTTTTTCAAAATCTTATCCCGGATTCACATTTTCTTTCTCCGAGGACAGAGTTTCTGCAGCTAGGCTCTCTGGTCTTGCTGACTCCCTCATCCTATTCCAGTGCACTGTATTGGACACTAGGACACTATATAAGGGGGCAGTATTCTGGAAGATGAGGTTTGAATTCCTTCTACAGGAGCCAGTTCAGGTTGTCACAACTGCTGATCTTGAGTTAAGGGGAGTAATAAAGCAGTCTCTATTCCTAAATGAAAGTCAGCCTGGGAATGATGCAAGAGCCTAGTTGAAGTGACCAGCTGTGTTCATGCTACTGAAGGCTGACCCTTTAGACAACAATTTTCTGGGAAAAGCCAAGCTGAAACCCTGTGAAACAAGTCCAGGGAATAAGCTAGCAATTAGACAGTGTGGATGAAAGAGAACCAGTGCTTCAGCACTCTCTTCAGCCTGTTTTTAATTTAGCAGTGTAGACATACTAAATAGCTTCTCATCAATATTAGTAAACTTTAAGCAGTGCATCACTCTAATTTCTAAACCTAATTTTGGGAACACAGTGCCAAAATATCCATTCTGGACAGGGCAGGACAAGCTTAAATTACCAGAGTTTGGTTTCTCTCTCTTCTACATTACTCTTTTTGGATCTAAGCTAGCTTTAGTGTCAGTATAATCATATTTGCATTTGTGCCTGACCTAATGAATTCTGCCAGATCCATGCTGTCTCTGAGCAGTCAGCCCTAGCTGTGACTGTTCACAGCACAGCTGGTCCATAAAGCAGGTACCTGAAAACCCAGTGTGACCATATGAAGAAATGCTTGTGCCTTCTAGCCTTACACCACGTTATTACTTTACAGGATGCATTTTTCACTTGCAAAGAAACAGAACAAAAGAGCTCCACCCTGAAATGAGAACACTTGGTTTCTGAGAATAAACATAATTACTGCTGTGTATTTTAGACAACAATAAATTATAAATAGAACATTAGTATCTCACAGGAGATTCTGTCCTTTACAGTAGTGTCTGTGATTGCATACCATTCCAAGTATTTAGAAACACAATTCATGGTGTGTGGAAGAAAAAATGTTTCTATACTTATTAGAGTTGGCTGCACAGTACATTAAGGACTTTATGATTTCACTCTTGAGTTTTTGATAATCTCCAGATAGACATTTTTTATACGGTGGCAGAGTGTATTGTCAGGAGGGATCTCTAAAAACATTACAATACAGGTTTTATATAAATAGTAGCTATGAGAAATCAGTCAAGTTTCCAGAGTGACACATGAGATTCAGCAGGCTCATGGTCCACAGAATTTAAATTAAAGCAATTCAAAATCTGGCCTTTGTGCTTGTTCCACAACAGGATGACAAGGATTTTTATTTGTCTTGGGACTTTCCATAGCTTTGCCTCTTGTCCAGTCAAAAATAACTTCTCCAGGTAAAATCTACCCTCATCAGATCTAAATTGAAAGCAGAATGTTAGCATACTGGGGAACAAGCAAGAAAAGGAGCAAGGGCAGCTGAAGGGCAGTTTAAGTTTGTAACTGGAAGCAACAAGCTGATAGGGACAAAAAAGAAAAGAGCCTGAACTGACTGCCAGAGCTCAGTGTAAACAGTTTCCACTTTGACAGTGTTCAAGAAAACCTTCACTGCCTGGCTCTGGCTGTAATGTTGAGGCAAGTAGGTGTCAGTGTGATCTGCGCAGAGGGGAGGGATGTCTCTCAGCAAAAAGGCTGTAATCCTGCCATAGTGTATTTTTGTTGTGTGGTACTTCCTTCTGAAAGGCACTTCAGGCCTGCTGTTTTGGCTTGGGCTTTAAAATTGTCAGCAGGTCCCTGAAATTCCTTCTTTTCCACTGATTGTCTTTTCTGACTTCAGGGTAAAAGAGAGCTATCCTGGAGACAAAAAATACAGAAACCCTAAAAAGAAGATACATCCAATTGTGTGAATGCTGTTGTATAGTGTGAGAGGGAAAAGAAGGGAGAAGTTAAAGACAGTACCAAAGAAGACAACTACAAATAAAGACAAAAAGAGTTTTGTTATTTAGTTAGCAAAACATTGGAGTTTTCTCTCTTTAAGTCCCCCCTTCTGTGAAATAAGAATATTAAGCTTAATTAACACAGTTAAAGAAGTTAATGCAGAGCGAAGAATTTTGCAGGGTAATATTCAAGCTGTGGAACACTGCACTGCAAAAAGGGAAATGGAAATTTCTTTTCAGGAGATTTTTCTTCCTACACAACTGTCTGGAAAGTACAAAAATTCAGACACACATAAAAGGTTATTATTGCAATCTTCAGACATCATTTATGATTAATAAATATCAAAATATATGTGTCCAGTTCTGTCATGGAGCGCAGCGTATTTCTCACACTAGAAAATACAATTTCATAAAAAGGGAAATTTTTAATTGCCATCTAGAAATCTTCCAATTTTATAGTTCTATTTTCCCTCAGAGTTCAAACCATCAAGTTTTTTCAACCCTGAACTCCAACAAAATCCCCTTAATCGGAAGTTAGGACTCATGAACAACAGACGTGTGAGATTGTTAAGCCACACACAGAGAGCTACTAATGAGGGTGTTAAAGTTCCCGGGGAATTAGCCTTAAGATATTTTATTATATATGAAAGCATTCTGCTAACTTCTAATGATATCTTGGAAGAATGTTTTTAAATTCCTGAAAACTAAACAGCAGCTGAAAAACTAGAAAGCCCAAAAACCATTACAGATCATCATAAAGCAGACTTGGATAAAACAGGTTAGCTCATAAATCAGAGCTGTAGAATCGACTGCAGGATAAGTAAAACGGCGGAAGCAGTGCTGTTTGCAAAGGAACTCTAACTCCAAACAATGCGTCTCACCAATAGAAAACAAACACATTAAAAGAAAGGAAATTAGTGAAGTCATTACACAAACCCAGCTGGGAACCCAGCTGTTTAAAGATGAAGCAAGCTCTGTAATTCTTGATCTTTGGGAGTGTCTAATTAGAAAACAAACTAAAAAGTTATTCTCTAAGACAGTATTAAAATAAGAATAAAAAGAAAGCTTCCTCTCAGAATTAGATTCCTCTGCTGTGATAGATCAGGTTTTAGAAGTCTGAATAACCAAGCTAAAGATAAATGTTACTGCTCCAGAGTTATGGCATCAATTATACTTAAATAGGAGCTTCAATATACCCAAGCATAATACTATGAAGTACATCTGAACAGCTTTTGTTTTGCATCTCACCTGTTATGCTTTTACCTCACTGTTTAAACCATTAAACAGATAGATTGCAAGCCTACAGTGTTAATAACTTTCCTTGAACAAACTAATCAAGAAAGTATTGCAGTTAAGAATATAATGGTAAATTTACTGAGGATCACAGACCATGAACTTTCTGCCCAGCAGCACCTTACTTGCAGGAGATGGAGCAAAATATGTGGTTTTTTTTTGAATATTGCAATTGAATTGCAGAAGAATATTGCAAGCATAGGGATCAGAGTGACAGAGACAGACATGAGAGGATAAAGGAGACTGGATTGGAAATAATACAGATAAGGATACCCTGACTGGGGGATAAGCATAATATTACTTCTGACCACATGCATGTAGCAGTTTAAAGACTTTTGAGAAGATAAATGTGAAGACAGAAAGATTTTCTGAGGCAGAGAACCACCTATGTAATCACTCTTCTATTTTGGGATATTTGTCATTAGACTCAGTGGGAATGCTGAAGGTGTTTGAGACCCTTTTCCCAACTGACTTCAAATGGATATTGTCCCCAAAATGCTCTTAAGTGGAATTTGTTTGAACATTTTATTTCTTTATTTATTTTTTGATGTTACATCACACTATATGCTTCTTACATCATCAACACCTCTTCACTGTTGTTATTATTATTCTACATTATTCCTTATCTACTATACAGGCATGATTTATGTTGGTGTAACAGTCATGTTTAAATTGTTGTAAAACAATTCCCCAGTATGATTTGGTTCTAGAGTGCTATCCACTGAATTACTAATACAATCACCAAGAATTCAGTAGCAAAGTAATGTTTAAAGTTTCCAGTGATTTTGTGCAAGGGAGGGATCTCAAGGCATCAAGAATGATGTATATATATATACATATATATACATACATATATATATATAAAAAGTTATGTAAGGCATGACTGCACAGTGAATTTATTTAATGAGCACTGACTTTTTAAGAATGCTATGTGTAAGCTGAACATTAAGCCATTGCTAGAGGTTATTGAAGATAAGATAATTAGTATAATTTTACATTATATGAATAAAAATTTAATTTGGTATAAAAATGGAAGCATGTGTGTTCATTTTTTTTTTAAAAAAAGAAGCATTATCTGTCACTAACTGGTTAATCTGCTGGTTAAATTAATTGAAGGTATTTTATTAAAAATGCCTCACCAGCATCTGATGGCTTCCTCTCAACATTGGTTCAGTCATTCATTAAATCAAAATCTACCTTCCTCCTGAACTTTCAGCCCACCCTCTCGCCTGGATAAAATGCGCTTTACATCCATATCACAAAGCTTTAAGTTTAGAGAAAATCTTCTAGGAAGCAAAGGACTGTCAGACTTCTACTTCCCTTTTCCATATATGTAATGTTTAAGCTATTTAGCTTGCTCTTTCAGTCTCCACTGATGCTTGATTGTCTCCTTTGTCAAGAAGCAAGATGCACAAGTAGTCCTCCTGCTGGTTAGGCAGACTTCTGTGACTGTGAAGTGGACATTTTCCAGATTTCAGGACCATGTTGTAGCAAGAAAGTAATTGTGAGCAAGAAAGAATTTTTGGAACAACTCAGGAAAAATCTTTATTGAGATGGCCCATTGCAGTGTAGACTGCCTGGAGGTCCTCCAGAAGCAGTTCAGCCAAGGAAGGCCTCACTTTGAGCCTTACCTTTACAAATCTGTCCTGAACAATTCTGCAAAATGCACAGATGTAGAAATATTTAGATATTGCATTGTTAGAGAACTGCTACTTGGGGTGTTTAAAAAGTGTTGGTCATTAGCATTAATAACATTTTTACAGGAGACAGTGAACTTGTTGGGCATCTGAAAGAAGACCTGTCTTGACGCAGTTCTAGCAAAGGAGTATGTTTCATGTTTTTAATCCACCCACTGACCTCTTCTTTAAAAGAATTCAGTGCTCCACAGAAAAAAAACAATTTGACATTTAAAACCACAGGTTAGTATTCAGTATCTGCACAGAAAGCCACTGCTCAAGATGGAGTATTTAATATTTTATTTGGATGAGTATTGGCTCTTCTTGTAAGCTTTCAAATAACTTTTAAAGAAAACTGACTGACAGGAGTGAAATAAAAGAGGTCATCTCAAAATAATTTGTAAACTAAGATAGATTGGTGAAAAAATGTATTTCTTGATAGTGATGTAGTTCAAAGGGCAAAAGTGCACTTGAAATTTTTGTAAAGTACAGGTGGTTTCTGCACAATTCTACATAAGAAAGTGATCTTGTGACTGACTACGGTTGCTAAATTATACCTTCAGCTTGTTGTTCCATTTTTTGTCTTCCACCTATAATTTTTATATTTAAATATCTGGTTTTCCACCTTTTACCTGTTTTAACTTGCCTTGCACTTGTTTGCCATTACTAAGTAAGAATGAAATCTCTCCAGGGCAGAGAACTTGTCTTATTTATTTTTATAGAGTTCTGAATAACTATATAGTATTATGCAAATGATTTTAATTTTAAAATAAAAATACTTTCCTATCAAGAATGATTTTGAGGTTTCTACTCAATTTTTATTTATTATGCTCTTCATGTTGTTGACAAGTTTGGTATTTTTTTTGTGCGTATTCAGCTACTTACCTTTCCTTATTGAGTGCCTAAATTAATTTAGTTTACTAAGCAGATGTTTTTCCTATGAGAAGTCCCAATTGCAGAGGTCAAAACCATAGGCCAACTAGAGGTATTTAGAATTTTACCTTTTACTTCACTGGTGACAGGATTTGACCCAAAACAGCAGGTACTGATCCCTGTGCCATGACCTGCTATTAAGCTGATTGTAAATCAATCTCTGATTCCAGTTGCCATTGAACGAGGAAGAATCTATAAAATATTGTCCTTCTTCCTTCATTTGATTGTCTCAAATTAGTTCCATTATACTTGGTATCACTTACTTCCACTTTTAATATTTTTATTTACAGTATCCTTTTTTCTTTCCCATTATGCTTATCATTTTAAAAAAAGAATGGTTTTCACTGACATTCTCCCTTTGGCAAATGCATCTCCCCTATTGCTCTGAGCATGCATCTCTTATGACTTTGCTTTTTTTTTTTTGTTTGTTTTTTTTTTTTTTTTTTTTTTTTTTTTTTTTTTTTTTTTTTTTTTTCCCCGCCCCCCTCTTTTAGTGATCTTAATCTTCTCATTCCCAATTCTTTTGCATTTTAAAATCTTAATTCTTCCATGTCTGCCCCCCTCACCCCCACGTTGTCTAATAACAGCATTTTATTGCTTTAAATTCATTAGGTTAAAAAAGCCCAGCAAGCCAAAACCACCATCCCCTGAAGAAGTGAAATGTTATTATTATTAACCTTACTTTCTAAACAGGAAATCAAAACAGAAAGGCAAAGTGATCAGACAAAACAAGACAAAGAATCAATGTTTAGATCTGGGATTAGCACACAGAAGACAATCTGTAACTTGTCTGGTGGGTCTGATTATCTTGTACTGTTGAGGTGCCTCTTCCATGGCCATAGGACACTGTTGCCTACTAGGCTGAAGCAAACAACAGCCGCATTGTCATTTTGCAGAAGTTTGAGTTGTTTCCTCTGCTTGCAGCTCACAGAAGGGTTTCTATGAAATCAGGAATCAAGTATAAAATTACACTGAATGGGCTGAGACTAGTTTTGGGAATCATGGCATCCAGAAATTCAAGAGGAACCAGGCTTCACAGACATCTGAATGCGTCTCTGACATACAGGCTTAACAATACGCACTGGCAGTCTCTACCCAAACCATATTGTATCTCTGTTTGGGAGGAACTTCCCCCTTTCCCAAACCCAAAGAAAAATAAATAATAAAAAATGAAGTTATTTTCCTAAGTAAATTCTTAACAAGTGTGATTGCTTGTAAGACTATTTTCCACCCTATTTTGTTAATATCTGAAAGAAAGAAAAGCTAAGAATTAGTTTATGAATTTTGATGCATTTTTACTGAAGATGGGTTCACTTTATACTAACACAAATATAGGCTGCTACTTTGGGGGTGGGGGTGGGGATGGAGAGTTAATTTCAATGAAACTAAAGAATAACCAGCAAGGGTATTAGTTTCTTTTAAACATTATACACAGCTGTTGTAAAGTTGGCAAAGATGTGTGCCAGAAAGCTACATATCTGATACTACAAACTGTTTGTTTCACCCTTTATTCCATAACAGCTGGTAAAATGGTATTTAAGAACAGTTTTGATTTAATCTAATGAGAAACTATGTTGCAATGTACTGTACTGCCTAGGAAAATAATTGGACAAACATTGATTTTTATGTTGCTATAATAGTTCCATTTTCGATAAATAGGAATTTATATGCATAGTTATTTGCTACCATTCCTCTCTCCATATACAGGCTAGAGATTTGCTTGCAAACAAAGTGAACCAAATAAAACAAACCAGACTTGAAGTTTAGCTGTTCATGAATTGCCAGAACTGGAAAAGATCTCCCTTAAGATTTCAGTTTTATATTCAACTGACATTAGACCAAGCTGGTGTCAAAGAGAACCAGACGGTGGGATCTACAAAGAATCAGGTAGAAATTAGAGCACACTAATACTGGGAAAAAAAAGAGAAGCATAAATAGAAGACATGAAGGGTAGCATAAACCCGACTTTGCTTCATATCTACACCAAGTATCATTTGAATTATTAAACATCTGATTTATGTATTTTAAGAATGACATAGTTTTTAAATACACCGAGACAAGACAGCAGACAAAATATAGTATTCACATGGGTTCTGAATCTAACTCAAACCAGCTGTTTTCTTTCAGTGATTTGAATATCACTGGAATTTTGATTAATTTACATCTCTGTAAATCAAGGTCAGAATCAGGTCTGAAAGTATATAATTCCTGAGAAACAAAGCAAGCCATGAGCTGGACACTCAGTCATTCATACTAATTAACTGTTACTTACCCTATCATTCCGCACTACAACTAGCTCTATCAAAGACAAAGATGGGCACCCATCTGAGAATAATTCATTCCTCAATATACAAATCACACAACATGTTATTCCTTCTCCTTCAAAAGTGTTCTTACTTTGTCCCAAGAGACTTTGCATTCTTAAGCACCCTCAATAACCTCAGGCACACAACAATTCTCCTCAGCTTTACGTTATAAGTCATTTATCTTGTAGATATCAACACAAGTCCTCACATCAATTCAGACCCTTTGAACTGAAAATTCACAGAAATAGGAAACAGAATTGCAGTATAAAAATCACAGGGAGTCTCTCCAGGAAGAAAATATGACCAACCCACAGGCACAGGGGAGCATCAGAGAAGCTGGCCCAAAGCAACATGGTAGCGTACCAGTCTGTGACACTTGTGTTGGTTGTCAGGCCATCCCTAGACGTACCAGCTTAGCTGCAGCCATATTTATTCTTTCTTCTACTTAATGCTTGTATTTTTTTTTTTCCTTTTCTCCTAATTTTAATCATGACTTTCCACTTCTGTCCTCATGAATTGGAATTTTATCTTGTCTCTACTTTCCTGTGATTTTGAAGAACCTTCTTTTTGGGAACTGTTTCTTCTATCTTCTGTGAACACAATTTTAATTATGATTTTCTGCAGTGGAAATGAATTCGACTTCTGTTTCTGTAGTTTCTCTTTTGAGCTTAATTTTCTTCTGGTGAACTACAGCACTGTTCATTGTCCATACTTTATCTCGCCTCCATAGTACAGAGTAAAAAGACTTTCTGCTGTGGGAGCACATCATTTCATAAATGGATGTAACTCATTTGAACTTGTTTTGGGACTACAGAAATCACTTTGTTCCTTTTAATGCAGCCTAAGAAAGCCAAACTGAAACTGAATTGCTTCAGGCTTTGCTCTGCTCAGTTTAACCAGGTTTCTTAAGGCTTTCCCTACCCTTCCCACTGTCTACAGCTCAGGTACACACACCAGTTTAGCATCCTGAGTATTGGAAACTAAGGAGAGCATAAGAAACCCTCCAATTCTTTTTTATATGATTCTTCTGCAGGTGGTTCATATTTTAGGGTATCATGGAAGGTTACCTGTTCATATTTTAGGGTATCATGGAAGTTATTTTGCAGAGGCTGTCTTCACACCATCAGCTATTTCTAAACTTTTTTACATACTTCCAAGCAGGCACTTTTTCACATATTAAGAATGGGTCCTGTCATGTAGTCATCCTTTGGATGATTGAAACTTCAGCTTAAGTTTACTGGGACTTTTTAGTGTGACTCTAATAGGTATCAGATGTCATGAGTGCTTTTCATCTTGTATTAATTTGGGAATTCACAATTTAATACCTTCAGCAATACGAGTGCCTTACTTATTTGCAAATATATTTCAAAGTGTGTTTACTTGTGCTTATAATGACATTATGTTGAGAATATTTCCCTCTCAAAGGAATTTATCATATTTTGTTTGCTATTACCAACATGTTTTTTTGAGCTGTTAGTCTGAAACAAATATTTAGACAAGTGAAGGAAGTAGTATTATTATTTTTCCCACTGCACATTAGTAAAATGTAAAGTACTGTGCACCTAGATTGTTATCTGTTTCTGCTGAAGCTTGTGATTATATTTTCTGGGTTTAGTTTGAAAGCTAAGACATCTGTTTATCTGGTGCATACAGAATAACTCTCATGTCTCTTCATCTCTAAAATTTTCAAAGGCTTTCATTCTGTTTTAAATCCTTTGAAGAAGAAGTAATCAAAGACAAAAATTATCAGAGGTACATTTTTGTTTTCCAAACAATGAAAATAACAACGCTCATCCTACTGCAATTTCAGGCACTTGCAATGAAACTTCAGACCTGGAGATTTGCCACTCAAATAAAAAGTAACATGGGTAGCAGTGAACTCCAAAGTGCTGGCTGGATTAGAGCTAATATGGGAACACCCCCAACCCCACCCGCACCCCACCAACTTCAGTTCATCATATAAATTTGAACCAGGCATTTAAATAATAAAGACCAATTAGGCAATGCAAAGACTTCAAAAAACATCCCATCACAGCATGACAATGCATCAAAGTTTTTTCTTCTCTTTTTTTATTCAGCTAAAGAAATCAGGAAGCATAATGATGAAATGCCTTTGTAGCACAAAAGCATTCTGAAAACAGAACATCGAACAAACAATATTTTGCCATTCAAAATGGATTTTCAATTTCAGAACTTAAATTGCAGTAATATTTTTGCAAGAAGGAAGCAACATATTCTTGAAAAGAAATTATCACTGCACTTGAACTGTTTCAAGTAAGATTTTATTTCTGTCAAGCCTATTCAATCTACAGTTTTACTTAGAACTTGAGAGGAAAAACAACAGAGGTCTTTCTTGAAGAACTAAAAAGTTTGCAACACATTTTTCATTCATTCGTTGCTTCTACATATGCCTCTGGTATGAGCATGCTGTTTGCAATAGTCTTTGGGAGAGGAATGAAAATATTTAGGCAAATTAAAAAAATAGTGGGAATATGTGAATTTTTTTGCAAAAATTCAGATTAATTTGTGACAGATTTGGATGTCATGGGTAAAATTCCCTACAAACCTGAAGTTCAAACATGGTCATTAAAGATTTGCCTATTATCTTTTGTTTTGTTAGAGATTGCCATGATGAGGATGATAGTTAAGAACAAATTTTGTAGTCAGTGAGGTTACCAGTTACCAGTGACATGTTGCCTGCTGCCCAGCTTTAGATCTAGGCACTGTAGTCACTAGCTGCTTTGCCAGTCATTCTTTACAGACAATGCAGATAAACACATTTCTAGTACACTGTCCACCTGACCCATTGTAGACTTCTGTTTTAGGATGAAATGAGTTGCAACCTAGAAGCCTCTCTAAAGGGAGCTTGAATAACTTCCTTGCTGGTAGTTCAAATCTGCATTGTAGGTGTCTGTATTTGCTCAAAAGTATTTCATTCTAGGGCTGTGTATTTCCTTCAGTTTCAGTTTGTAATAAGTCCTTGGTGGTTTCATATATGAGCTGTAGACTAAGCAAATAGAAAGAAAAGAAAGAAAAGAAAGAGGAAGGAAAGAAGGAAGGAAGGAAGGAAGGAGGGAGGGAGGGAAGGAAGGAAGAAAGAAAGAAAAGAAAAAGAATGAGTTATTAACTTAAAGATTCTTGAATTGAGCATAGCCTTCACCTTAAAGAAGCATTCCTCATTGTGCTCATCAGTATTTTACAGCTTCTCAGACACTGGAATTAGGCTGAGGAAAGAAAGGAAGTAATACAGTATTGTTTTGATCCTCAGGGTTCACTCTGGAGTGCACAGGAAACAGCACACAAGGTCACAGCCCTACAACTTCAACATTCTTCATGAACTCTGCACTTGTAGCCCCAATGACATTTAATGTGAATCTCACTGTTGCTGTGCCAAGACTATGCAACCTTGTCATGCTTCTCATTGCTTTGGGTACCAATTGTAAAAATAGCATGCAAATTCTATTCTTTTCTATTGACTAGGAGGAGATAATTGAAGCAAATACTTGCTGTGCTGGAAGGTAGAGAGGAGCATTCAAAGGTGCCAAGATTTTTGAACTGGGAGGTCTGCTTGGTTCGTTACTGATGTGCAGTACATATGTACCTATCATGGAGAAGGAAAAAACAGGCTTGACACTCAAAGTGACTAGGAAACAGTACTCCATCATTTTTTTGACAATATTTTTTTCCCTCATCTTTAAGTTTTCTTATTAAATGAGCATGGTTTGCTTACATCAATAAGGATCAAAATAAGGGCAAACCCAAGTTTCAGTTCATTTAATTTCCCCCTAAAAGAACAAAAAACAAGGATAAAGAGAGAGAAAGGAGGACATGGTGTCTTTTTCTACTCTCAATCATCTAAAATAAGCTTGTTGTTCTCCCTTGTTTTAAAATGCTCAGTGCTATCATAATACATCTCTAATATTTCAATTCACTTTGCATCAGTTTGATTAGACTGCCAAGAACTGCATCAAGGGTTGAAAGTGTGAATTTTCCTCCACGTTATCCTAGGACCACATCTTTACTACCCATGAGGCACATTGCTGGTTCTCAGTCTTGTTGAGTCAGTGATGTGCCCTGTGGGTGACTAGAGCTGTGCTTTACCAATGGCTTCGAGAGGATCTCAAGCTTCTGCTGAAAGTGAAAATTCCCTCAACACTTCCTCTGCCTGCATATTCTGCTCCCCCACCTCCCATTAGCATTTACGCAAAAGGAACTGATCCAAATAAAAATTTTTAATATCTGGGAGGCCGGGTATTGCATCAGTTCTCAGATATAGATTACAAAGTAACCATATGATCTCATGTGCTGGCACAAGGAAAAAGGTGGGAACAGACAGTCGGAGTGGGGAGGATGGAGGGATCATCTCCTTGAGCAGCATTTTGTACCTAAGTTACATTAAAGCGCTCATGAAAGCACAGCCTAATTTGATTCATATTTCTGAGGTCCTCCGTGTTTCCAAGATAGATGAGCAACTGTCACACTCTCTGACTCTCACTTCTACCTCCCTCCCCACCATCTGGGAACAACCTCAAGATGCTATCATCACAGCAGCAAAGGAGCCCTCAAAAGCATATTTGCCTGTCAGTTGGGTAGTTGACTTCAATTAGAAGTGTGAGGAGTTTTGTCCTCTAGGTCACAGGTAGATTTTTTATAGCCAGATTGGGTTGGCTAGCAAACCTATTTGCATCCTTGGCATTTACCTGCATGAATTGCTTTTTGGGAAGAGAAGTAACAGTAGGATCAGCTGTCTGTATCTTATAGCCTTGTTCTAAGTGGAAAATTAAGGGAAAAAACAAAGCAATTATTATGACAAAACTTGAGATCTTCAAGTTACTGTTACAAAAAATAAGAAATGGAAAAGGTGAGGGAAATCAAAAGTAAAGAAGGAAAGAAAGCAAAGAAAACCAAAACCACGTAATTTTTACTATGCTAGCATAGTGAAAATGGTGTCATGAAATACCCAAAATATATTGGTAACCCTTCAGCCTGAAATGGACAGGTGTTCTTTCAAAGCCCATGGATAGTTGTGTCTTAACCTCAAAAATATTGAAACTTTCATACGTATTTGAATATTGAAATTCTATCTGCTATAAACCAATATGCTAGTTGGTATTCGGGAAAGAGAGTCAAAAAACCCCACAACTGATGCCTTTGTTGAATGTCAGTTTAAAATGGTATCTAACTTACTCTTTTTTTTTTTTTTTAAATTTATTTATTTTCTACTAAGAAGAATCATTTTGCACTTTTGCTTTCAGCAGGTCTTGCTGCCTCCTCTGCCCCAGGCATTTGTGCCCTGCTCCACCTGGAAGAATATCCCGCTGCTCAGTTACAATGTACATGTACAAATCAGTGACCCAAATACCAAGTCAGCTGTGTTTGGCCACTCTTTGAGAAATAAAATGCCTGTGACTGTGATGTCAGGAAAGAGCTAATTTTTAAATAATGAAATCCAATAGTGGCTGTATTTAGAAGCTAAGAAGAAATATCTAAAATTGATTTTGGACCCTGCACTTGAAAGTATTTTTAAGTGTAATCTATTCTGGTTTTGACTCCTTTGTCATTTGTGGATGAGCCCTCTCAGAAGAAGGGAATGTCTGATTTGTTTAACTGGCCCTCAGTGCTGATCATTCAGTGTTATTAAAATGCCCTGTAGCAGGAAATGGGTGTCAGCAGCAGGCTTTCCTGAAATGCTGCTGAGCAACACTGAACTGCATGTGAAGATGAGAAAAAGGCATTTTCAGTGATGGACTTGCACATATATGGGGTTATATCCCATTCTGAAACAGGCACATGAAAATGGAAGGAGGAATTCAAGTGCCTAATGTCTCTGGTGTAATTTTAAATGTCCCAGGCTACCTATATTAGGAGATAGTGAAAATCAAGAGGAGCATTCTCACGGTGCTTGGTGTCCACAGGCCTAGTGTCTACACCACACACATCTCATGTTATTTCACTTTAGGCTGTCTCTAGTCTGGTCCCAGAGGATGAATATTCACTTGATGTGCTCACATGGATAACATCTCTCAGTTCATTTTCATCCCCAAAAAGTCCAATTCATGTGCTTTGGAATGGCTTTGTGATGGTAACCACAGGCTACAAAGGGGACCAGGAGATTTGTTTCAGAAATACACTCCTGACCCAAACAGCCTCAGGGTATCTAAGGCATTTACACAGGCAGATAGGTCAGAGACTGTGGAAGACCTGTGCCTTTCTAAAGGAACATTTAGAGGCTAGGCAAGACACTTTATCATGTCTACAATAGTAGCAAACACCCCTGCTACTCCCTAAAGCAGAGGGAATTGGATGAATATATCTGACGGCAAAATTAAAGCAAATCTGAGCCTTGTGAGTATGCTGCCCAAAACAAACAATCTCCTTAATGTTCTTGTCTGTGAAAGCAGAACTCCATGACAGTAAATGAGGCATTTATATATATTTGCATGGAATCCTTTTCTTTTCTCCTCTTTGTTTGTATAAGCCTATGAACCTCCGAGAATTATCTGTATTTATCTGCCTGAGCCCTCCCATTTGGTTTTGTATCTCTTCAGTTCTATCTTTTCTTTATTTCCAGAAGTCCACATGGCAGCTTTCCAATTGTATTTATCCACTCCAACTAATTGAGTCACATAAATGCAAGTAATTTGAAGCATTATTGTGAGAGATTTCTGTTTACCTCTTTAATTAAGCAGTTGTTCACAGGTGCATACAGTTACAACAAAATTAATTGATAGCTTTATATTGCAGTTCTTGAGCCTGCTGCTGTTTGGTGTTTGCAAACAGTGCCATTATATACAGTGTGTCTTATCTTGTTCATAGGGAATATTTCTAATTTTCCTTCAGAAAAGTTTAGGACAGATTGACCTATATATTGGAAAATCTATCCAAGCAGTAATTTTCCTAAGAAGAAAACAGACCATATGTTTATTTATGTAATAGTTTATTACCAATGGGAAGAGCTGCGACCCTACTTTATTCTTCTGCATCCATTGCAAGTACCTTGAATGCCAAAAATCATTGCTAGGGGAAGCTATTAGCTTCTTGTGGAAATTATGGGTACTTCATTTATTTTTGTCAGGGACTTCATGACAGTAACCATACTGGATTGTTATAGGATTATTAATGAAATTTCTATTAAATGATCCATTTTTCTGGTTAAACTGAAAATAGCACACACAAATGGATTTAAGCAACAACATGGAAAAACCTTAGAAGTGTAAGCACTTAAATCTGATTTCATCCCAAATGACTGTGTGCATAACTTCAGGATACTGGTAGTCTAAATGGAAAAAGATAAGCATAATCCAGAGGGCAATTCAGCTGTCCTGAAGTTGGAATTTCCTCCTGGAAATGACTACTGCTTTTTCTTTATCTATGCATTATAGATAAAGTTACGTGGAATGATTTTGGCTACAGGAATATTTTTATAACATACAGTATTCCTGAAATATCTGTATTTTCTATTTTCTGTGAAAAAGATCTATCAAGACCAAAATGCATGTTCAATTTGGTAGGCAAATACCCTTGTTTGATGTGAATAAGAAAGTAGATTAAAATCTGGCTGTTTAAACTCTTCTTGGAAGGATTTCTATTCCCTGCTACAAAAATTAGAGGAATAAAATAGGAATAGATAAATAGATAATCATTTAGCAGTAACTGAGAGGGGAGCAATAAAAGTTGCATGTTTTCTTTTACATTTAGTCAACCCCAAATTTTGACCATATGTATTGCCCATACCAGTGACAGCATTGTCCTAAAATTATTTAGTGTATTAATAATTTCCTACAGAGCAATCTCTGCTTAGTAGTGTCAAATACAAACTTACACCATCTAAAAACAGAGTAGAAAGGACACACTTAAATAAAAACAAACTGTGTTCTGTGACTCAAAGGAGATTTAGGGATTACAGAGTAAGCCCAACCAATTTCTGTATGAAATTTAGCAAGAGCAAGTGTTGTATTCTGCACCTGGAATGATTATATATCCCGGTTATACATACAAATTGAGGCACAAGATGCTGGAGAGCAGCCCTTCAGAGAGATATGGGGGTAGAGCTGATGGCAAGTTGAGAATATGAGTCAACAGTATGCCCTGGCAACTGAAAGGGACAATTGTGTCCTGGGGTGCATCAAGCACAGCAAAGCTAGCTGGTTGAGGGAAATAACTGTCCCACTCTAGACTGCACTGGTGCAGCCCCACCTCCAGTACTGTGTGCAGTTCGAGTGCCATAATATAAGGACATCAAACTATTGGTGTGTGTCCAGAGGAAGGGTAATGAAGATGGTCAGAAGTCTCAAAGGCAAGACTTACAAGGAGCAGCTGTTATTGTGCCTGGGTTATAAGACAGTAACTGGAAGCACAGGTGAACCTCTTGTAATCCATATTGCAGTGAAACCCAGGAAGACCTGTACCTTTCTGAAGGAACATTTATAGGCTAGGCAAGATACTCTATCATGTCTACAACAGCAGTAAATGCCCCTGCTACTCCCTAAAGACAGAGGGAATTGGACTAGTATATTTGATGGCAGGTTGGAGACCAGTAACGAGTGGTGCCCCTCAGGGATTGGTGTTGCCCCTCAGCAATTGTTGTTGCGACCGGCCTTGTTCAACATCTTTGTTGGTGACATGGACAGTGGGACTGAGTGCACCCTCAGCAAGTTTGCTGATGACACCAAGCTGGGTGG
>JANRGW010026199.1:0-35638 GCA_024733675.1 Psilopsiagon aymara | reverse complement strand
AGATTGGATATGAGGAAGAAATTCTTTAGTGTAAGGGTGGTGAGGCACTGGAATGGGTTGCCCAGAGAAGTTGTGAATGCTCCTTTGCTGGCAGTGTTCAAGGCCAGATTGGGCATAGCCTTGGTTGATATGGTTTAGTGGGAGGTGTCCCTGCCATGGTGGGGGAGGTTGGAACTAGATGACCTTAAGGTCCGTTACAGCCCTAACTATTCTATGAGTCTATGACACCTACATTTTGGCTCTCTAAACTCTATTATCATATGAATGTCAGTGATTCACATAAAAGCTCAGTCATAAAGCTTGGCATTCTAGTACCTTAACATAAGTGCCTGGTGCCATTCAAGGTGCCCTAAGTTGCATATCTCACATGGCCATTCCAGTAAGTATGAGTTCCTTATAGGCCTTGTGTCACAACTGCCAGGCTTATATGGAATCTCAGCTAGTACTAGATGCCTGTGTTTAGACTACTGAGTCCATTACACGTCTCATACATGAAGACCCACCTATATGACCTTAAATTTAGTTGCCTACGACCAGAATCAGTTCCAAACTCATATATATATATTTTTATTTGATTTAAGTGCAGGTAAAGATTTTTACACAGAGACTGAAGGGGATTTCATGAGCTGTTAACAATAAAGCAATTAACAAAAACCTACCATTGATAATTAACATAAAGCTACAAAAGCTTATTTTTGGTGTTTTTTTTATTTTTTTTTATTTTTTTTCTTGTATCTTATCACACTGTCTATATTGATATCTATGTGTTAAATAAGATCCATTATTTTTCAGACTGTACTGTATGGAGATGCTAAACACACTGGTGTATTTTAAGAAATGCATAAATGTAAAGATATGTGATATCACAAATCGTGTAATTCCATAACAATTTGTTGATGTGTTGCCAACAAATCTGTTTCGATTTCAGATTCAGAACTGATGTTTTCTCTTGGAAGCTGGTCACCGTTAAAAAAATGTGTTAGCTCCACTTCAAGCTTCGTGCTGCAAAGAATTCAGAAATAGCCCTGGGAACATTTAGAATTTCCTTGAAAAAGCTGTGGATTGTCATTAACTGACAAACAGTCCGCTGCCAAGTTCTTGCAAGAATTGTATTTGTTGTCTGATGCCAAAGAGCCTCTTTAAATGCTAATGAACAAAGTATGGCATGCATTCTGTTCTTGATGGATTATGCCTATACCTTCTGTGGTCAACAGAAGGGGAATTCCCGGCCCATATGATTTCCATTCTGGCACACTACTCTTTTCTCTGCTTACAAGGCAGTAAGCGCTCAAATAGATTAGTCAATCTTATTTTTAAATTAAGCATAGCCTCCTCACCCTCACTCACATGCATAAAATCTGTAGGAACTGTGCCAGGCTGCCTACGCACTGTATGTGTTTTGTTTTCGTTAGAGGATTAAGCTCCTGACTTTAATATCAGTGATGCTCGCTGTATACTGATATGCCTTTTAAATTCAAACATGAATGTTTCATAAACAGCTGATTTACATGTTTGTCTTTACCTCTTTGGAGACAGATTTAAGGAGTTACATTTTTAAATTGTCTTCTTTAGTGGTTGTCATAATTTCCTGTTACTGAAAGAGCTGGCTTGATACAGAAATACATTAAAGAACTGTATCTCACTACCATATGTACATGTAGTTTTATAGCCAGTAGGAGGTCCAGTTTTGTATATATCAATACCTTTGATTACACCCTCAAGTCCAACTTTCCAAGAAGTATAAATTGTGCAGGAAATGGCAAGCTCAAGAGTTGTACACCAAAAAAGTTGTGTGTGATATGATATTTTAATTTGTTTTAATTGTCATTCAGTAACTGCTGTTAGTCAGATGATCCTCTCCTACTAATTTATGATCTGCTGAAAAGGTAGCAAAAGTTGTTCTAGGACAACATCAAGCTACAAGCTACAGGTATAATACAACACATCTTTAGTTAAGATGCACAACAAAAAGATATAAAATAAGTCATTAATAGAAATAAAGAATCACAGAAGGTGATAGGAAAAAATACAGGAATACTTTTATCAAAACACAAGGAGGAAAGCTTTCATTTTATGTGAGTTGCAATTAATTTCTCCAAAACTTAAATCAAAGCTGAGCCTGCAGCGGATCCCCACTTGGATCCCACCAACTTAACTAGTGCAAATACAGAACAAAAGAACACTCCTGTTTCTGTTCTTCATGCAACTTTACAAATAGATTTGCTAACATGAAATAAAAATTTAATTAGTTCATTCAGGAAAGCTGAGCTTTCAAAAGAACATGAGTTTATAGGGTCCTTCTACCTACCTATACAGGTGGAAGGACTGTTTTTTATACTGAACCATCTCTGGAGATTGTGTATCTGCCTGGAGAAAACATGTTTCTAAGTTAGTGAGAAGTTTGGTCAAAGCTTGTCCCTGTCTGTGGAGAAAGAAAAAAAGAAAATGCCCTAAAATTCTTTTGAATGGAATTCTTACTGGAAAAATGAGGGGGGAACATAACAAAAGTATGCTGTGTTTCCAATTTGCTGGGACTGCTGGACATGCTTATCTAAACATCCTGGATAAATCAAGATATCCTGTCATCTTCCACTCAGCAGTATCAGATGAAATGGATAACCATACTTACAGGTATTAATATTACAAGAAAACAATTCTTTTTAATAGCCTTGTGCTCATTTGAAACGAGCAATTTCTTCCAGCCATCTAGCTATTTATAGTAAGACCTTTATAAGCTCAAACTAATTAATAAATGAGATCAATTTCAAGATTTTTTTTCTTGTTCAAAATCGCATAATCATTCATTTTAGTAACATTTTAAAGGCCATGTCTAAAATAGATTTGCACCCATGTCCCCAATGTGAATTTTTCACTCTTTGTCAGCATGCAATAGGTAGTGTATAATGACATTTTCTCTGTTTGGAACAGGGATTAGAATAATATATTTGACCCTTTCTGCTCACCTGGGAGTGATGCTAGTCTCCATGTTCAATGAAGTAAAATATGTCTCTAGTGTCCCAAGGTTAAGGCCATGACTTTAAACTGTTTAACACAAGCTATCAGTCTGATTCACCTCAGCCATAATCTACAGAGGGGTTATTTTTATGTCTTCTCTTTTTTATTGGGCTGAGTTATATATACTTCATCACAACATTTTCTTATCCACTGTACAATTAAGGGAAATATTTTGCATTACAAACAAAACAAGTTAACCTGGTCACATTGTGCATTATAACAAAATTTATGGCTGCATAAATAGCAGTGTAAACTTACAGAAAGACTGGTAATTATAGTGCCATTGATGGTCTTTGTTGCTTTAATTCTGGAGCAGCCAGAATGATTAAACTGAATCTTAATCGACTTCTCCATTAAAAATGCTGGCAGAGAAGCTCCCTTAACCTTTCTCATTGATTGAACACAACAATCACCATTCAATTATAATGCAAAAGGACATTTGTTATAATGTACGAAAAATGCATGAGCCATTTCCTTTTACTCAAGACAATCAATGAGATGACTGCTACCTCAAAGAAGGTAAGGTGAAGCTAGTATAGCTGGAAGAGCATTAAAGTCAAAGCTGAACTCAGACAGCTGCAAACACTACAGTTTTCAGGCAATAGAGTACTATCCCTGTGAAAATAGAACAAATAATTCCTCACTTTATTAAGAATAAATATTCTCCTTAAAAGATGGTTAAGAATACAGAATTGTAAGTAAATTCACTGAAATTTACAGTAAATTCACCAAAATTTACAGCAAATTCCTATTTTAGAAAAGAAAATTAAATTCTCTCATCTAAAGAGCCTAGGTAGATTGTAACTAGAACTAAAAATCAGATCTGGATTTTTAGTTTTAATGATTTTTTTAAAATATCTTTATTTTGTGTTTAGGAGGAATAACTTGTATGTTTAAGTGGTCACAATTCATAATTAATACAGCATGGTAATGTCACATGTTGAATATGAGCACTAACAAGCAGGACCTGAAAAACTAAAAGGAAACATTTCTGAACCAGAGTAAGCACAGGATTGTCACAAATACAATTGCCTTAATTATATCTTTTTTTCCTCAAGTAAACTGCAGGAAAAAGGACGCAAGGCAGTTAATACATCACACACATTTGGGAAGATCTGTTTTGTAAAGCTGGCTTATTCTATCCTGAAAAAGTAATTAACTTCAGGCCAAAAAAGTATACTTTTAGAGTTGGTGTGAAGGCTCGTATGCCACTTCTGTTCTCTCTTGCTAGAACTGAGAGACTGAAAAGTCACAACAAGAGTAGAAAGAGCAGCCAGGCTAATCAGGTTGCTAGTACTGTTTATACCACTCACAGGTGTGGATCTTGCCTCTGCATTGGTTTGCGTCAAATCAGATCACCCTCTGAGTAGCTCTACTCCCAAAGCAAAATGGGCAACAGCTGGAAACTCCATAGTAAGTTTTCAGCTCCAGTCCCTACATTGTTTGTGCTGAGTTTCCATTGCCAGAGATTGAATATTACAAATCCATTCAAATTTTCTCTTTTCACCTCTTGACAATTTTTGCAGCAATTCTTTGCTTTCTTCACTAAGTCTTTGAGCTCAGCATGTAGGACGGAGAGAATGAGTACAAATTCAAAGTTATCCGTATACTACTTGGCTTTTTCAGGTTAACTGTTCTGCGTCTGTAAAAACATTGAGATGCACTGCAACATTCATTTTCCGAAAGATGTTAGTGCTGCCATCAAGTATTAAAGGCCCCATAATACAGTACTTGTTTTCTGAAACCTTGCATGCATTTCCCAGTAGAAATCACCATCTGCCACTGATATCTGCCTGAGTAATTATTTCTTCTCCTTCTTAGCCTCTTTCTTATATTACTCCAACTTCTTCTTTTGCATATAATATGTCCTTTTTATGCTTAATGCAATTGACAAATATCTGTAATATTTACCAGAATCAAGAAAAACCAAAAGGATTGGAGGGCTGAGAAAATCATCCTATATAAAATAAAATTCTAAAGAGCTACTCCAAAGCTTCTGACAGTCAGTCTTCTAAGCGAAAATCACTAATAAAACAAAATAACATCAGGAAGCAAAGGAAGGGGAAATACATTGTAATGGTAATCTACAACTATGTTACTGAGGGAGTGCTGTTTTCCAGTCTCTTTTTCAACCTGCAAACATTACAGGACAGGTCCCATATCCTAATATTTCTTGTAGGTTGATACCACTTCAATAAATTAATAATAACCAGGAGACCAGTATTTATTGCTTGAATATAATAATTTTGCATATAAGAAATACACTCTTCTGGTTTTGCAATGCCCTCAGTCATTGCATAAGTAGCTATGGAAAATATTTATGCCTTCTTGATAATTCACATAGCAACAAAATGTAACTTTGAAATTTTATTAATTTCTGTCATCTATAAAATTTTTTTTTAAAGAGCACAATTTTCTCAGTGTTGCTGAGCATGTTGGTAGATTCAAAGTAAAACTAAAAATAAGTAGAATCTATTTTTCTGAATGGTGTTAAGGATGAATACTGGTTTCCAGCATGAAACATTTTAAAACAATACAGTGTATCATAATTATATTGTCATTTACAATATAAGGTATTCTAAAACATTGGACTTGTGAATCAAATGCATGAATGGTACTGAAAGAACAGGTCAAAAGTTTGGTCTTTACCACTGTTAAGTTGGTTTTCTCAATCAAACCCCTCCATCCCGGCTCCTCCAAAGCCTTATGAATTCTTGCATGATAAGTGAGACAGTGAGAAAAGTGAAATCTGAACTCTACTTCTCCCTCATGGATGATGTAATCCCATTTGAAAAGTGAGCAGTAGGTTCAAATACTGCTGTTCACACTGAGGAAAGCTAGAACTCTGCGTCCTTTAGGGTTGCAGGAACTGGCACAGTTTCTGATTTTCCAGTTTCAAGACTAACAGCCATAATCTCTTTGCCTGTCCTACGGTCTATGTTCCTTTTCTTCCCAACTTCTTTTTCTCCCTCTTTTGATCATAGTCAGGATAAATTCCCATAGCAGGGAATTTATTCAGCCTGTCTTGGTAATTCACAGCCCAGGTAAGGGAACAAGAGGACTGACACAAAAAGGTACAAATACACTCAAACACATCACCCTCTAGCAGAATAGCCCTCTGTTTCAAAGGAGACGCATCAGCTTTAAAGAAATCCTGCTGACACCCGCTTGTTTCTGTACCTCCTGCTTACTCCCTCTCAGCTGTTTGTGTGCCATGCTTTGCTGGAAAAGAAATCTTCAGCTTTAGGGCAGAAATGGGGACCTTTCTTGCTTTTCAAATATCAGTTACAGTTTTTATTTGCAAGACAATAACCAACAAGCTAGGTGGCAGGCAGCAGTGCAGGAGGAGATGGACTACCACCCTGGATGCCCATCTTCATAAGAGGCCATGGAGCCCTGAGTTGCTGGCATTGCATCTGCCCCTTTGGTAGCAGAGGAGGGATGAAGGTCCATGAATAAGGAGCAGGGATTTTGGGGCAGAAGTACAGGAAGGGCTTGGAAATAAAGCTACTGGTACAAGACTATTTTTATCTAAAGGCAACTATTTTGATTACTCTGTCATAGGCAACAGACTACTTGACTTGTTTCGAATGCCAGCCCTGTTCCAATGGAATTAGACCTCCTAAGGAAAATGTAATTTTGGAGGAAAAAGAAATATATTAGGGATTAGAAGAAAAATCAGAAATACATATACAGCATAAACTCTTGGCCAAAATTGTCACATTCCTGCATGAATCCTGTAGAATTTAAGTTTTCTTCTGTTTTCCAGAATACGCATCTGCTAGTTTGGTCAGTTCTGCCTGGCATTACTGACAACTGCATGAATGGCTTTGTTAATATTTAAGTGGAGTCAGATGCACTAGGGAGAAGTCAGCTGGTGTGTCCCACACAAGCACAATTTCTTGACACTACAAAGGGAAAAGAAAAAGCTAAACATTTGTTTTCAGAAGCTGGATTTCAAAAGTAATCTAAAATGCACAATATGAAAGGTTTTTCATTAGAACTATTTCCAGGGTTAAGATAAGGTGCTTTGTAAATGTAAGTTGTTGTGAACTGCAAAAACTGTTACTAAGAAAGTAAATTATTTTTGTATAATGTCATGATTAATAAGGATTCAATGGCTTCACCTTCTGCTCAATCTTATGCAAGCCTTATTTTTTTGGCAAGTAGATTTCTCTTGTACATTATAAAAGAAGGTAAACACACTAGAAACTGCCACAGTAAACTAGTGTTATTATAGGAGTGACTAAATCCAAGTGTTCAAGCAGTTCAACAGTTCTCACAGAAAGACAAATTTTAGGATATTGATGTGAATATATTGAAATAAAAAATACTGACCTGGAAGTCTTGTTCAGTCAGACTCTTTTAAGCTACTTTGAGGACCCAAATTCTATTTGGACCAAAAATTTTCCAGATAGAAGTACTTATTGTATGTTTTTGCTGTAAAAAATCCCCAAAACCAAACATCGAAACCCCTATAAATAGTTTGCACGTGCTTCAGCTACTGAATATAACATTTGAAAATTTATTGCACCCAAATCTCTTCTCCCCAGCCTAATTTTGGGCCCAGCAATAAAGCAAAAAATAAAACATAACCCTTGATATAATGATTATGTATTTAATGTCTATAACACACCATTAAAATGCGCTTGATAGCTTCCAGGTTTTTTCATTTAATACTAGACTATGACTGCTAGTAAATAGCTGAAAATATCTGACTGAGAACTGAAGATATGCTACAGACTTGGAGCTTACTTGCTAGAAAGTAGCTCTGCAGACAAGGTTCTGGGATTCCTGATGTACAGTGAGCTGTCTATGAGACAGCTGCAAGCGCTTGTGGCCAAGAAGTCTAACGGTGTCATGAGGTTAGTTTGGAAGAGTGTGACCAGTAGGTTGAGAGAGGTATATCTATGCCCTGGTGAGGCCTCACCTGGAGTTCTTTGTCGAGCTCTGGGCTCCCTGGTTCAAGAAGGAGAAGTAACTTCTGGAGAGGGTCCAGTAGAGGGCTTCAAGATGATTAGGGGACTGGAGCATCTCTTTTATGATGGAAGGGTGGGAGAGCTAGGCCTGTTTAGCCTTGAGAAGAAATGACTGAGAGGGGATTTTATTCATGCATGCTAATATCTTAAACGTGGTTGTCAAGAGGATGGCACCAGACTCTTTTCAGTGGTGTCCTGAACCATTAGTGTTGGAAGGGACTCTGGGGATCATCCAACCCAACCCATCTGCCAAGATTGCACATGAATGTGTGCAGGTGGGTTTTGAATGTCTCCAGAGGCGGAGACCTTACAGCCCCCCTGGGCAGTCTGTTCCAGTGCTCTGCCACCCTCAACGTAAAGAAGTTCTTCCTCATGTTGGGGTGAAACTTCTTATATTTTAATTTATGGCCATTGTTCCTCATCCTGTTGCTGGGCACCACTGAAAACACTCTGGCACCATCCTCCTGGCACCCACTTTCGAGGTATTTATATACATCAGTGAAACCTCACTCAGTCTTCCGTTGTCTAGACTAAACATGCCCAGCACCCACAATCTGTCCTCATAAGGAGGATGCTCCAAACCCCCAGTCATTCTTGTGGATCTCTGCTGGACCCTCTCCAGTAGCTCTGAGGAGCCCAGAACTAGACACAGTATTCCAGATGTGGCCTTATCAGGGTTGAGTAGAGGCAGAGGATCACCTCACTCAACCTGCTGGCCACACTCCTCCCAATGTACGCCAGCATACTCTTGGCCCTCCTTGCTGCAAAGACACACTGCTGGCTCATTGTTAATGTCATCTACAGATTCTCGCAGGTCCTTCTCAGATGAACTACTTTCTAGTAGGTCAGCCTCCAGCCTGTTCTGGTACTTAGGGTTCTTCCTCCCCAGCTGCAGGACACTACACTTTTCTTTGTTGAACCTCATTGAGTTTCTCTTCCACCAGTTCTCCAGCCTACCAAGGTCCCGCTGAATGGCAGTACAACTGTCAGGTTATCAGCCACTACCTCAGGGGCAATCGGAACAAACTGAAAACCAGGAAGTTCCATATTGTAGTGGTTTAAGTCTCAAATGCAGTTTGCTCACTCACTCCCCCCTCTTTCTTCTCCCCAGCTCCAGGAGGGATAGGGAGTCTAATCAAAAGAATGCAACTCCACAGGTTGAGATAAGAACAGTCCAGCAACTAAGGTATAACACAAACCACTGCTGCTACCACCAATAATAATAATGACAAGGGAAATACAAAGGAAGAGAATACAGCTGCTCACCACGTATACCCAGCCTGACAGAGCAATGAACCCACCCCTTCCGGGTAACTGCCTGTAGTTTTACATCCTGGGCATGGCGTGCTGTGGTATGGAATACCTCTTTGGTCAGTTTGGGTCAGATGTCCTGTCTCTGCTCCCTCCCGGCTTCTCCTCGTCCCTGGCAGAGCATGAGGTTCAGAAAGTCCTTGGTCAGCCTAAACATTCTAAGCAGTAACTGAAAACATCGATGCTTCCCAGGCTGAAAATCAAAACCACAGTGCTGCACCAGCTACTAAGAAGGAGAAAAATGACTGCTACTGCTGAACCCAGGACACATATGAAGATGAAGAAAAATTTGAGTGTGACAGAGCACTGGGACAGGCTGCCCCTAAAGGCTGTGGAGTCTTTGGGTGTATGCAAAATCCACCTGGATGCAAACCTTATGCAACCTGTTCTAAGTGAATCTTCTTTAGCAGGGGGAGTTGCACTATATGATCTCCAGCAGTTACTTCTCACAGCAACCGTTCTGTGATGCTGTGATTCTGTGTTTCTGTGATGTGACCAGGAGGGAAATCATATAACATATTTTTTAAAAACTGAATAAAATTAGCAGAAAGCTGTTTCAGTTTTTCTCTAAACAAAGACAGATTTCATATGCAAATAATATTTATTTGAATTGCTGCTGGTCAATCCATAAATATTGCACTTTTATCTTCATATCACAAGGAGCAAGGAAGAAGACTATAATTCCTGAATTTTCCTTTTGTGGTACAGCTTTGTCTCTTCTGCACTTTCTGACTGTCACTGACTAATACCTAAAAGCAAATTAGTTGTTAGTCAGTGAAAAAAAGCAGAAGTATACAAATACTTTACAGAATTTAAGGAAAATTTCAATGAAATAAATTATGAAAATATAAAATGAAAGCAATCAAACATTGCCTGCACTTAGAGCATTTTGTCACTAAGCCACGTGAGTGACTGAAGTATAACATAGAAATATCTGAGTTAACTATAAACAAACTTATTAGATAATGTTAACAGCACATTATTTAATGAAGAGCAACAAGGAGAACAAAATCAAACTTCAAGGTATCTGGTTAACTGCTACTGGCACTCAGGGTAGGTAGCATGAGTCAGCGGAACATCTCTGCACTGTGCTTGTCTCCCATCTCTTAGCTGGCATGAAAATAACAAAAGAAAGACCACCAGTGCTATGCCATTTAATCTGCTATGTATGAAGGTGGTCAGCATGAGAAGGACTAGGGCCTACAAAGAACAAGTAGCAGAAATCCATAGTGACTTAAAAAGAGAAGGAAAATAAGATCCTCAGTTTTGACCCTGCTGATTTTAAACTGAAATTTGGTGTCGAAGAACACTGGTAAGGAAAAAGCTTGGCTGGAGAAAATGTCAGGTATAGAAGGTGCCTCTGTGGGATGGCTATGTAGAGGACAAAGATGCAGTTATCTGCAGGTAGGCATAACCATAAGAAGAATGCAAATGAGTTTGACAGTCATCTAGCTATCCCCCCAAAATTTAGATGGGAAATTAAGATCTTCCAAAGGTGAAAATGTAAAGCTAGGGGGAGATAAAAAAAAAAAAAGGAAAAGGAGAAGTGAATGCTGAAGGAGGCAACATTCAGAGGGGGAATTTCTTATTTCTTATAAGAGAGAAAATAGTTTGGAGTACTGTTTGGGATAAAGTTGTTAGCCTTTAGTGTAGCAGCCCTTCGGTATAGAGCTGACAATGCAAATTAGTTATACTGTTGCAATGCACTGTCACCCAAACAGCGAGAGATTATTATTAGCTGATTGACTAAAAACAGACAAAGGAAGCATATGTATATTCTTAGTACTCCTTAACTATCAATTTGAAACAATTCTATCATGCTTATGGGCAGAAAATGTTTCTTAAGATAAAGTAGGATGAAAATTGATAGAGTGCAATAAAATAAAATGTATTAAATCCATGTACAAGCTACTTTATTATAGTACGTGTTAAATTATTATTGAAGGGCTGTTCAAGAGAAGTGCATTAGAAACACCTCCACTGCACTTATGAAACATACTTGTACCTGTAACTTGCAAAATTAGATGATATAACCAACCTGAGACTTTGTGGATAGTTTACTGGAATTTTAAGTCCTGCTGGAGCCTCCAAATCCTTTTCTATTGAAGTTTCTTTTTCTTTATTAAGCCAGTTGTTTTCACTAACCATTAATTATTTTTCATAGGCACAGGAGTATGCGTGTCAAAGTGTGTGACATTCTGTAGAGAAATTGTCTTGGTGGTAATTGAGAAATATTATACCAGACAAGAATCACATAAGATCAATTAACATTATGACAAATTGAAACGAATCTATGTTGCAGTATCATCTTTACATCTCATTGCTAAGAAAAGGAAAAGATTGTTTATAAATAAATTGCGAAATATTTAATAATGTGTATTCTGATAAATTGTATCCTAGTTCAATTTGTCCATGCATGAAGCTGCTAATACAGTTGCTGAGTTCAGAATGGCCCCAAAGCCAGCCTATAAACCACATTAACTTCTGGGCACAGTTTATGAGCTTTGCTCATGCTACATTGAAGGTTTTTTTGGGAACTGTATTGTCATAAGCATCAAGAAGCAGTTCTTCTGCAGATATTTCGTGTGCCAAGAGGTAGACTAGCTATTTTGCTGTAGTGGTGATGCAATTTATAAGTGATGAAAACATTTGTTGAAATCCAAAAAAGTGTCTATTCTAACTTGTACTGAAAGAGAAAGCTACTGTTACGTTCTACCTCTGATTAAATGTATCTCAACGTGATATATAGTAGTCCATTAAATGTCATATAGAAAGGAATTTTATAGAAGTGGATAAACCTTAATAATTGCATGGGGCTTAATCAGATAGTCATTAGGGTCAGGTGGATAATGTCAGAGCTCTTAATACAAAAGTTGTTGTGTTTCTGCCATATTAGATTGTACTTTAAAAGTACCAAAGAGGAAAAGTCTCAGTTTTTTTTCTTAGCACCTACGTTCTCAAATAAACAACTTGGGGAATGTCATAAGTTATACAGTCAGCTTTTCTTATGTTTCTTGTACTGAAGAATACTATATTCCCATTTTCCCCTAAAGGTCTTGACATCTGGGTACTATACGGGCACACCTGTCATGCTAAAGGTCTCTGATTTGTACATGCCTTTATTTCTGATTTTATGGGGAAAATATGACTGAATTACCACAAGATAAGGTTTTCTCTAGATTTGTATTTTTCTTCTTGTTCTAAAAGGAATATTTTTCTGAAACTTCAGGTTATATGACTGAAAAAAAGATATTTGACTTCTTGAACTCTCCTAGAGATAAGAAAAGCTGTTTACAGAGTAACTAATATGTCAATCTGAGGAAGAACAGAAAAATGTGGAGAGACCTTTGATACTTCATGGTTAATATTTAAGCAGTAGAATGCTGGAGTTCAAACTGTGCACTCCATACCAACTTGTCTCCTATATATGTGCATTGTAGTACAATCTCCAGCCATATAACAATTGAACTTCATATCATTTTTATTCTGTTATTTGCTTAATTTCTTCCTTCTGTTATTTTAACTAACTTCTAAGTATGGATAAATTGCCTCAATGCAAACCATTCCTTTAACTGAACACACTGTAGTACATATATGCTTGATAGTACCTTTAGGACCTTATTGCTTAAATTCTGAAAAGTCGCAATAATGTCTATGGACTACTTCTGCTTAACAACAAACATTTTCATTTAAAAAATATTGTTCAAGAATTTTATTTGCTTCTACCGTTGAGCAAAACTAGCCTCAATCAAATTTCAACATATTTTCCCTATCATTGAAATTTGATCCTTACAAGAATCTGCTTGTCTTTCCCTTTGAATTCTATCAGCAATATTCTGTCTTTGTATCCTGAGATCTCACCTAGCTGTCTGTGTTTCCCAGAAATGTTTTGAGATAGTTAAGTGATAGTAAGTGATTTTGCACAGGCTAATCCATCCTGAAAAGCTGTATTTTAAAAGTATAATTATATTACACAGAAAGTATAAGAAGTTTCAGTGTTGTGCCATCAATCCATCGAAAAGCCAGCTAATGCTAATATTCAGATTCATATGCATTTTGATAGAAATATCTTCATATTTACTCTTTGTTATGTTCAGCTGCAGACTGACATTTCTTGGACTTCAGCTTTGATAATTTCCTCTTTTATTTAGAATCATAGAATAGAGTTGGAAAGGACCTTAAGATCATCTAGTTCCAACCCCCCTGCCATGGGCAGTGACACTTGAAAACCACCAGGGATGGAGCATTCACAACTTCCTTGGGCAACCCATTCCAGTGCCTCACCACCCTTACACTAAAGAATTTCTTCCTCATATCCAATTTAAACTTCCCCTGTTTAAGGTTGAATAGGTTGCCCCTTGCCCTCTCACTACAGTCCCTAATGAAGAGTCCCTCCCCAGAATCCCTATAGGCCCCCTTCAGATAATGGAAGGCTGCTATGAGGTCTGCACGCGCCTTCTCTTCTCCAGGCTGAACAGCCCCAACTTTCTCAGCCCATCTTCATATGGGTGCTGTTCCAATCCCCTGATCATCGTCATGGCCCTCCTCTGGACTTGCTCCAACAGTTCCATGTCCTTTTTATGTTGAGGACACCAGAACTGCACACAATACTCCAAGTGAGGTCTCACAAGAGCAGAGTAGAGGGGCAGGATCACCTCTCTTGACCTGCTGGTCACGGTCCTTTTGATACATCCCAGGGTACAGTTGGCTTTCTGGTCTGCCAGTGCACACTGCTGGTTCATGCTCATTTTCTCATTGACCAACACCCCCAAGTTCTCCTCTGCAGGGCTGCTTTGAATCTCTTCTCCCTAGACATATTTTCATTCATACAGCCATCTGGAAAAACTTCTTTTTTTTTTTGTAAATGTACATAACCTTCATGAAGAAATTGGTATTAACAAAGGACCTTATCTGTACTGTTAGAATAAATGCTTGCTTTTACCCTAGAAAGTCCAAAATAGCAACAAGTGACTCCAGCTGGGAAAATAGAACAAAACCAACCCCACAAACAGTTTATGTAAAAGGTTAGAAAATTAATACAAACACTGGAAATAAGTAACAGGTTTTATGCTGTGCCCCTTCTAGAGTGGACAGTATATGCAGAGCATGAGCTGTGATGTATGGAACTAGAGAAATTCTTGATCAGGTAAATTTAATCAAGATATTAAACCAGGATACATCCAGAGGAGTTTAAATTAGCACATATAACATTAAAGCAAGTTGTGTGATATCATGAGTGAACGATTAATCATAGTTTAAATACAACTTTTTTAACATTGGTTATGTTCCTTCCAGTTATAACAAGACCAGATGACAGTGCATCATTAAAATGTTTGGAGAAAATTTGTGAAACAATAATTAACAGGAAAGTAAGAAAAGGAAGAACTGATATTGATTCAGGTAGTCGTCATACAAGTTTGAGATATTATGTTAAAAAAAAAAAGTCTAGATATTTAATTTTTGTATTTTTTTCCCACTTAATATTTAATTATTAAAACATACTATATTTGGGCCAATCCTAAAAAAAAAACCAACATCTGCCAAATCTTAGGAAACCTCAGTATATGCTCAGTTTTAGAACTTCTTTTTAGAACTCAGCAGATGAGGCAGTGTTTCCTTTTGAATCTCTGTGAAACTACAATGGTTGGAGATGGCTTGTTGTATTTGCATCCTTACCGGGAAGGAAAACACATAACTGTGTGCTGCTTGAAACTGTAAATGCCAGATTAGTGATAATTTCAGTAGCACTAAAATTTTATTTCTGAATTTCTATTAATCATTATTAACACAACAAAAATAAAAAGAGTAACAAATTTTCCCTTTCTCTGTAGAACCAGACCTCAAATATTCTCCAGCCAAGCCAGCTGAATTCTTCTGCATTGTCTCACTAAGATCATATGGACCTTTTCTTAGGCATATAATTACTCTATTTGCCTACATCTACCAGAATCAAACCCACTTTACTTGTCTTTAAAAAATCCAGAAGATAACCTCTGAACTATATGTAAAAACTCATTTGTCTCACCCTCCTTTAAAACTTTGTAGGAGTTCATCACTTTTCTGGTGATCTTTATTCATTCATTAAAGAAATTGAAGGTGCTGTTAGCTGACATCACACTATGAGTTCAATAACTGAAAGAAAAAATATTTGCTCTGCAAGTAAAACATTGGGAAGGACTCACTAAATTCAATATTATTAACATGAAAGACATGACACTTAAAGGTTACTTTTCTTTCTTTTTTCAGCTACCCAATGCTTGGCCTTCCCCCTGATGCACTCTGCACAGTGTTTTAACAACTAACTTCTAATTTGTATGGAGTTTATTGGAGAAAGGTGATTTTCACTCTTCCAGTTCTCATCATACAGTGTGAATAAGGAGAAATAATCTGGATTTCATAGACTTGGCTATAGCCTACATTATATCTGAGTTGCATCTTAAACTGCATCCTTAATGTCTAAACCTTTCAAAATGCAATGAAAACATGTTTAGTCTCAGGTCATTTTAATAGACTTGATTTTTCAGTTGTTTGGAGTTTTTTTTCTTTTCTTTTTTAGTGTGAGAAATGATTTCAAGTGTCTGTCTTGAGATACCTAATCTGAGACACTGAGACTGATTTGTTGATAAAACTTAATCCATAAACCAAGCTAGTTAGTTAGAAATGAAGATTCTTAATCTCAACATATATTTGAAATAATCTTAGGTACTGCAATCATCAAAAAGTCATTTAAAAAAAAATTACCCCTTTTTTTCAATTAATTTTTTTTTCTTTCTACTAACAATAGCAGCATTATTGTCTTCTTCCTGAAGACGGTTGTTATTCCGTACATCCATGTATAGTTGTGGCAGAGATTTGCTTTCCTTATTCCAAAACACATAGAGATTAGAAGGTATTTTTAATTAAAATGATTACTGTTGCGGTTATGTTATTGAGCAATATTTTGGGATAAATATGTTCCCTGTTAGAAGTGTAATTCTACTTTTCATCTTCATACTAAGTCATATTTATGTAGTTCATCCTGAAATTGTGTAAAATTGGATCTGATCCCAACAGCTAGAAGGTGTTGTTTCTAAAACAAGGCTAAGCAAGCACAGAAGAGTATATGATTAGCATTCAGACAAAACAAGTTCAGCCAGGTTGGCTTGTGCAGTTATTGCAGTCTGACTCCAGTGACTTTCCACTGCATTGACCTTTTAAAGAGTGACTGTGTTTTGTTACAACCTGTAGTTCTTTTGAAAGGAATAAATAGGGTGATATGATACAGCACAGGTCATAATGTTTGGTAACATGCATTCAGCAATCTTTTATTGACATTTTTATTAGAGTTAATTCATTAAGCATCACACAGAATTTATAGAGATAAGAAAAGTGTTAACACCCCCCTTCATGAGATTCTGTCTTCTGCAGCAGCAGTACCTATCCGTAGAAATATTCAGAATCCTCAATTTAGTAACTCCCTTTATGAAAGACAGAATATGAAGCAGTGATATAGGAATTCATATGTAAATCTCCACTTATTAATAATAATGCAGTGAGTCTTAGTTATAGTATTACTCTGTCATTTTCATAATATTCTGAAATCTTTGTTTCAACTATGAGAAAATAAGCTTAATGCAGAATACTACAGATTTTACTATTAATATGTCAACATATAGAAAAATTATACAAACACAGGCAACTAGGTAAACAACATAGCTAACTCAGTGGGTACTGAAAAAATTCAACAATGTGCTGTTCAAAAATAGAAGACATTCCTAAAATACACCACTGGAAAAACTAAAAGCAAAAGCAATTCAAACCCAAGAGCCTTAAGTTGCCTGGCAATGGTAGAGAAAGCTGCCTGTACCAGCTACCTATATCAGAGCCTAATTCTACCAGTTACTGCAATGGAGCATCAGACCAGATATGCTATCTCAGGCATACTATCTATCTATCTATCTACCTCAGTGTTTTAAAAGAACTTCTGTGCCAGTAAAGAGCCTATCTGATGCAATACTGACCGCTGGTTTTTTTTTCAGAGTTCAAGTGAAACCTACAGAATATTATGCCATTGTACTCCTCGATAAATCCACCCAGCAGAATAAAAGACAGATTTCAATAATGACTCCTGCAATGGGCTTGCCCAGAGGTACAAAGACATAGAAAAGACAAATCCGGTATTTTTATTTTTTTTTCTTTCCACAAATACTGACTTTTCCTCCCTTTCAGCCTTTCAAAAATCCGTGACTAACAAAGATTTCCTAGCTCATTTCTTTGACCTTACCATTTATTTTGTTTGCTTGCTGAATTCTGTTCATTTAGATGTATTGGAGGAGAAGCTCTAAGAAAATATCAGAGCTGTTCTGTTAGAGCTTAAAAAATAGTACAAATCAGGGACATGAGTGGATTTTGTCTTTCTAATTTAGGCATTTAAGATCTAAATGTGTTATGTTTGACTTGGTCACATGACACTTGTTATCAACTATGCTGAGACATGATTCTCACTGTATATCTAACTTATTTTAGGTGTTACTTTAGAATTTTTTTTTTTTGCCTGAATTTGCTTATTTCTCAACATTGACTGCAAAACAGAGTATACTGTATGTGTTTATACTTGGTTCCACTTGTCTCAAAGACCTCATAGCACATGCCCCCACACTAGAAAAACAGATGGGATATTACAAAGAGAAAAAAGTGAAGCAATGTAAAGCAACATTCTAGTCTGCAAATGTTGTGTTGCACATTGCCCACTTCAGAAATCTTGTAACTTTTTCATGCTAATAATGTTTTCTCCAGAGGTGGTAGCTTGTTCAGGAAGTGATGTAATAACATTTCTTTCCAATGACTAACTAGGCAGGTGGGGTGATGGTTTTATAGGTTCATTTTCCTGGAATCAGGGATCATAACAGATTGCTGTCCATATGTCTTTGTGAAGAGTTGCTATTGCATAATTTACTAAATAAGTGTATGGTAGATAGTATCTACCCATTTGTGGTAGTTATTTCTTTCTGATTCTACAGGCTTGTGACTTTCAAAGATTTCTGAGCGTTCTTCCACTTTTTTCCTAAGAAAAGCCTACTCCCATCTTGCTCATTAGAATTTTATTTAACATTTGGCATTTAAAGCATACTGCTTCTATCACTGGCTTACAACTTCTTTAGCCCCTGATCAAAAGGAGTCATTTCTGGTCTCAGTCATGCCACTTTTAGTAGAATGTATAGCTTTTTAATACTTGCTTTTTTCCCTGCAAGTTGATTTTTAATGTGTTAACTCTAACAATACCTTAAGTTTCTTTTCTTTTGCTAGATTCTTATCTACTGATGCTTGCCTTTTCATAATCCTTTGCTTCTATTCCTGCATTGTTTATGTTTGTTTTGTTCTGCTGCTTGGTAGAAAATCCTCCTGTATTTCTCTATCAGCTGCCTTCAGCTTTGTGTAAATTTCTTCTAACTCGTTCATTATTAAGAGAGTCACAACTTCCTGCTCTGGAGTTGGTTTGAAAGTTTGTTCATGCAGACTGTATGAATCCAGTAGATTGTATGAGCTAGACTTTCTGGCTTGAAGTTACCTCTTTAAAACATTTTTTTATTTTTTCTTTAGGTTTGTCATGACTTGACTATGTTGTTTCCTGTTCCAGTTTCTGAAAAAAACAACCTTGAAACCACAGCAACACAAACACCCAACTAAAATCCAGATCTCATATTAGTAGGTCAGATGGGACCTGCTGAGTTGCTCTGAACATTTGTGACACTTCTTATGTGTATGAGCACTGACTTGCACATTTACAATCTTGCATTGTATTGCCTCACATCAACTTCAGTTCCTCCTGGTTGAAGGTGGTACACACAGACTCCATCACCTCTCACCACTGTGAATTGCTGTAGGTGCACAGACCTCTGCATATCTAGAAGCAAAGAACAACTAAAACTTCTCATGTTTCCTGTCTTCTGAGTTTTTTGGAAGAGACTATCTCCCCATGAAATCAGAGGGAAACTCTGAATAGTTCTTTGAGAGCAAATCATGAATACCCATTAAAAAAAAAAAAAAAAATTGATGGCAAGTTCTAGATCATTTGTTCTATAGCTCAGCAACAAAAAGTGATTTTTTGCCCAGAACAGTACAGCACAAGACAGTATAGTAGCAACAACTTATATACTGTCTCTTTGACTCGGTACTGTCAAGAAACAAAGTTGAATCAATACCCTCAATTTGGCATCAATATCCCAATTTCTGTCAAGACATCAGCAGTAAGAATATTACTGTGTGCAGTAAGAATATTACTGCGTGGAGCAGTGAAAATATGCTCTTCAAATGCACTATTGACAAAAGAGTGGGGCATAATAAGAAATTAAATGAAGCTGAATAAATGTTAGATAGAATAATTCATTAGTTGAAAACAGCAAAAGAAACAAAAATGTATTTCAGCAACCACCTCAGTGTACTTTATAGTTGCGCTGCTCATCTGTGTGCCTTGTTTGCTGCAATGAAAACCATGGAGAAAGCCACTGAGGAGAATTGAGACCCAGCTTCCATCACCATTAGATTGTCTAACTTTTGCAGGGCCATTTTGCCTGTTTAGAGGGACAACAAACTTGACACATACCTTATTTTCCAGATTTTCTGTATTTCAGTCCTAGATAGAGTTAAAAATAAATCATTACCGATTCTGAAGAGAAAAAGAAAAGGTTTGGGACTTTTGGGTACCCAGAGGAAGAGATTAGAGGAGCTAAGAACAGAGTAACATCAGAGAATTGATATTCTTCCTAGAAGAATATGCGAACTTCAGCTACTGTTTCATTTTCCTAAATATCCAGTAGCATATACTGAGGATTCTGGTTATTTTGAGTATGCAGATGAACTGGAATTTTAAATGGTTTCCCGAGGTACATACGCTGAGATATATACCTTTTGTTACTGTAGAAATGCAAAATAAAATGAAGAAATAAAATTCTATACAGGCTTGAGCAATTGCAAATTCCAGTCAGTAATTGAACTCCTTTCCTTTGTGCTTCCTTGTTCTAAGCTTTCTTATGATCATCATTATTTAAATTTCATGTTGTGTAGTGCTAAAGGGCATCACTTTGCCTCACTTGTAACTGTAAATATCAGCTGTTGTATGTTTTAAGCTATCTTTGAACCTGAAAGTTTTCCCACATCATAGTGAAAAGCCACAGGAGCGTGAAGATGTTATAAGAATGCAGGGTTGGGTGTATTACTATATCACTGTTCTGAGGTTATCATATATTCATTTTAATGTCCACTTCTAATGTTGGGGTTTCTCTACCTTGATTTCTTCTATATGGGAGTGTTGTTTGTTTAAAAAACAAAGGAGAGATGTCAATAGTGTGCAGTCAGATGGTAAAGAGATGAAGCTTGCATATTATAGGCCTGATTCATTTGAGCTGTTCCAACCCATGCTCCAGGGTCCTAACAAGAGAAGTAACCACAACTGACCTTGTGAGAGTAAAAGCATTTAAATTGCAATCCTTTGGCAGGCAGGTGTGCATCTATGGGGTAGCTGTACAAACAATGACTCAAAAAACCCGGTTTGGTGGTTGTATTAGGATCACTTAGTAAGATTGCTTCACCTCCTGGTGTCTCTTTTTAGGCTTGGATCTTTTGGGCAAAAGCATATATATATACATATATATTTTCATGACAGTGTCTCTGCATTCATGTATTATTCATGTTAGCCTGTCCATACTATAGATACACACCCCAGTTCCCTAATAATTTTCTCTGTCACTCAGAAAAATGAAGCACAGTGACCGACAGAGCACATCCTGTAACCTCTGCCTGTGTGAGCTAGACTTGCACAGTAGGTTTGGAAACACTTATTTAAAATGTAAGGTTTGTAGAGCAGTGCCTTTAAGTAGGTGGTGTAAGACACTGGAGGCCAGAACAGTATGGACTGCTAAATAAAATGAAGCTTCTGGGTTTAAAGAAAAGAATCAACAGCCTGTTGCAAGAACAGTCCCCAAGCCAGCAATTCTGTGCTTGTCTGCATCTCTTATTCACCACCTGTTGCTTCGAATTAATTTTTGAACTTCTTACTATGTAAATCTTCTATTTTAAAATATATTTTTTAATTCTCAATGCTTATTGTATACTCATTAAGGTGCATATTCCTTATATTATGATGATTTACACTGATAATGGGATTGATCTAATCCAATTTAGGCATTTACAGGTTACTTGCTTAAGTCTACACTGATCAGCTTACATTCCATTGGAGGTAACAGAAGCCAGAATTAGTAACTTAGACCAATGCTATATGTACTCCTAACAGCATCCGTGTTTGCTCTTGAGGACTGTTAGCCAGGTGGTGTAAGAGGTTCACCTTCATGAGATTCACTTTCACACTAATCATGGGTAGACTCATTTGATACAGCTTGTCTCCATCTACCAAACACTTGGTAACAGGTGACCTTATTCCTCCCTGAGTGTTACCCCTGCAAACCTAAAACATTATTGTTAACTTTTTGTTTCATCTATTTCAAAGAGTTTGAAATTATGTGAAACCTTTGTGGCTGGTTATCGTGCTGATGTGTTTATAACACGAAACTGAGGGCACATTTCATACCCTGAAGCCTGACTTGAGGCTGTAAACCAGTGTTTGAGGAAGAATTTTGGAACTCTATGTGGCAGAGAAAGCTGAGGCTGGCTCAGTTTCGCTTAGTCTATCTTTCAAGAATAACTACTGACACAAAGTACCACCAAAACCTAGCCTGTTTTGTTTTGAAGGGAGCTAAATAGTCAACAAACCCCCCAGTTTTAGGAGTGAAGTAATGTGATAAATTAAGGAACTGAGACCCAGGCAAGAACTAAGAAGCTAAGTTATGGACATATGCCTTGAGAAAATAGTTTTCAAAAGTCTAAGGTAGAGTGAGATGAATCTCATTCTTGATTTCTTCTCTACTTTCACAGGATGAACAGACATGGACTTCCTTTTGCATAGAATAGCCTTTAACTGTAGGAGCACCTACAAAGGGGTTTCAACATTGTAGTTTTATGCTGTTAATGTTGGGAGTTGATTTCATCTTTAAAGTTTGTGATGCAGGTTTGTTCATTGTGACAAAACATGAGCAAATATTCTCATGTGAAACATCTGAAAAACTTAAGGAAAATAAGTTGAGGCAGAATTTTCAGGGGTTACCAAAAGTCCCAAAAGTGGTCACCTACATCAAAAATATTTTTTGTCATCAATTATTTTTTACTTTTCATGACATTCTCTCTCCTGCAAGCCCAACAGAAATATATACTGGTAAGTCATAGAATTTGAACTACTTAGCACTTTGAAAATGATATTGTACTGAAGTCACCTGTATGGTTTTAAATTTTATCCTTGGTCTTTGACCAAGAGATTATATAGACCCCCTCCTAAACATTAAGAAACTGTAAGATCAGTTTTTCTAATACCCACATGAATACAGGGTTTGTTTTGGTTTTGGTTTTGTTTTTTTTTTTTTTTTTTTTGTTCAGTCTTTCCTATACCTTGTAGAGGCATATAGAAAGATATACAAAGGAAAAATTCAAGATACATTCCCTCTATATAAATATTCAGACTGTATCTTAATGTTGTGAGCGATTACTCTGTTGCGTTGCCATTACTTATTTCCTGGTGCCCCACTTCTGGCAAATTTTAGCTTGATGAGAGCCTCTGGGGGATAGATTTATAGTTTTCACTCAATGAAAATAATTTTCTTTTGCTGAATGAGTTTGTGATTCCTCTATTTTTCTAAATATTTCCTCTCAAAAGAGGCATCTCACATGCCTTGGCACATAAATGCTAACCATATATTTATTGGTATTTCTATATACTTATTTTTCGAACATTGCAGGCTCCTTGAGATGAGATTCTGTAATCTTATTCAGAAGTTAACAGTTAGAATGATCCAGTCAGTTCTCTTAGCCAGAACTGTAACATAAGTATATTGTAATAATAATAATAGTAGCTGCTGAAAAAATAAATGGTGCAGCCAGTGTTTTGAAGCAAAACAAACTGCATAAAGACCTGAGTTTGACCTGGTTTAACCTCATCATAGCTGACCCTATTTTGAGCAGAACATTGAACTAAATGACCTCCTGAGCTCTCCTGCAACATGAGTTATTCTATGATCTTAGGAACCTCAAGTGCTAAATTTCACTGTTGCTTTTTTCTTTTAGAAACAAATTATCAGAAAAACATAATTTCTGCCTTAAATTTTTTCTATACTTAGATGTGTATGAGACATGTATATTTACAAAAATACAAATAATGAACTCTTTCTAATTTTTTAATGTTTTCTAAAATTTAATGTCACCTTTTTCAGATTTACTCCATATTTTCAGTCCTATGGAAACAAATTTGCTACATTTTAGTGAGGGAAGCCTAGATGAAACTCACTGAAAATGTTATTTTAAGAATCCAGTCAATGCATTTACCAGAAACTATTACATACACCTCACCAGAATATTCTTCAACTATAATTGTTGTTGATGCTCTTTAGAGGGGTTCAGTTCTTCTAAGTCAAATGTATTTCAGTGATAACAAAATGTATTTCAGTTTAGAGTCATATTCTTACTATGGCATCAGTGAAAACATCAAACTCCCATTTTTATATTTCCATTCCTTTCATTCCTGTGTCAAAACTAGATCATATTTTCTGTACATTTTCTGGTAGGACTGAAGAGAACAATTTTGGTTTTGAAATATAAAATCAATCTTAATGTTAAAATTGAGCTATATGGGCTTTTTTAATATTTGAGAGCAATCACACTCTGAGGAATCTGTGTACAGACTCAGATCTGAAAGAAAATGGTGGTGTTTTTACAGTATGTGAACACAACCATCTGATTTATAGTTCAATCTGTTAATGCACTCTGTTATTAGGCCACCTGGCAGTTTTATGCATTGTGAATTTAAAGAGGAGCTCAATGTAACATAAGCTTTACAAGATGGAGAAATATTATTGAAATGAAACATGAATGAGAACCATTTAAACAATAAAATAATGTGTGTAGACTATATATTTTTTTCATTTTAGTAAATGTACAGCCTAGGTTTTATTTGCTGGGGTTAGATGAGGCTTTGAGAGACTCCAAGAACGAAACATGAAACTAGCTTCTTTTTATAATACTGGAAGTCCTATAGTTTTTGGTGTCCACATCAGTAAAAGCAAAACCATGTATCTGTAACACATTATGAAACTGCAATTTGGAGAAAGATTTTCATAGTTTTGTTAAGGCAATATTTAATTTTTTGTGGGTTGAAGTTCAGTCATCAGCAAGATATACATACATATATATAAGTCTGTACCAAAAATTGATTGCTACAGGATTACCAGGCCACACTGGTGATAAGCTATGGCTTTAAAGAAAACAGACAGTCTTAATAACCAGAGTTAGTTATAAGTACGTGTATATATTTTTTTTTATGTGTATTTTTTTTGTTTGGTTTTAGATCATAAAATTTCTTGGTTTAGATTTTCTATTCAACTATGATGCTAGAAACTTCCTTTTTCTATTTAAAATGAAATCTGAGCACATCCACATGACCTCAGGGCTGGGGTTTTATGTACAAGAAGAGCTGGCAGAGCTGCAGATATAAAATAAGCATTCTATTATTCTATATAATAATAGGATAACCCCTCCTTACTTGGCGCAGAACCTTGGAGGCACCTGAATTTTCTTAGGTGCTTATGGGCACGTTTGCATTCTGAACTGTCTTTCAATTAAATGTTTGCTAATTTGTCGAATACCCACAGGAGACTGTTTTCATTGAAGTTAAGAATTAAAATGAACCCTTATCTGTAATTTGTTGCTTTTTTAACAGCATTAAAATTAAAGAGAGATTTTCTATGCAGTGGAAACACACAGTAAATAAAATAGGCAGAGTGCCTTTTTATCTTGCTTGGATAGGTAGTTAAGGCTCTTCAGAACTCCAGCTTTTCCTTTGTCCACTACAAGGATAGGGTCAGAATGAATTGGGAAAGGGTGGAGAAGCTGCTGTGTCTTCTCAGGTTTTTACCGGTCCTGTGCTGGGGAGGCTGGTTTGACTGTGAAAAAAAAACCAAACAAGAGAGATTCAAGGGAATGATTGCAAACTTCTGAGTCACAGTTCTTTCCCCATGGCACTGCAGATAAGTACCTACCTTTATTCAAAGCAAGAGGAGAATTTAAGGACTTTAAACAGGAAATCTTGCAAGTATTGATTATTAATGTTTATTAATATAAGTGTCTTAGCACCTACAAGCATGCTCCAAAAGGCAGAGTAAAGAGTGATTCAACAGGGAACCAGTGCATTGTTAAAAGACCTTCAGGTATTCATACATATTGAAAAAATCCCCCCTGAGCCTTCTCCAGTCTAAACAGTCCCAGCTCCCTCAGCCCTTCCTCCTGGATGAGATGTTCCATCCTAGTGAACCTTTTATAGGCCCTCTTTAGTGTGTCCATGTATGTATTGTACTGAGGAGACCAGAACTGCGCACAGCACTCCGAGGTGTGGCCTTGCCAGTACTGAGTGGATCAGAAGGATCACCTCCCTTAACATGTTGGCAATACTTTACCTAATGTAGCCCAGGATATTGTTCACCTTCTCTGCCTCGAGGGCGCATTGCTGGCTCATGTTCAACTTCATGTCCACCAGGACCCTCAGATCCTTTTCTGCCAAGCTGGTTTTTATCTAGGTGCCCCCCACCATATACTGATGCATAGGTTTTTCCCCATGTGAAGGACTTTGCATTCTTCTTGTTGAATTTCATAACGTTCCCATAAGCCCATTTCATCACCCTTTCTAGGTGCCCCTGGATGGCAGCATAACCCTCTTGTGTAAGAGCCACATATCCCTGTTTGGTGGTGTCAGCTCAAGATGCATTCTGCCCCATAATCCAGATCACTAATGATGATGTTGAACAAGACTGGACCCAGTTTTGACCAGTGGCATACACTGCTAATTACTGGCCTCCAACTAGACTCTGATCACCACCTTCTGGGCTTAATTGTTCAGGCAGTTTTCAACACACCTCACACAACATCCAGCCTGTACATCAACAGCTTGTCTATGGGGACTTTATGGGAGACAATGTAAAAGGCCTTACTGATGTCCAGGTATCACTGAACCATAAGGTATTAGGCAAAGATACTACTACTGCTAATCCTTTAAATGTTTTCATAAGATGAGGAGAAGCAGGTACAAAGGCAGGAGTTCAACCCTTCTGCAAAAAGAAAAATTTTTGGCAGTACCTACAGCACCTCCACTCACTACAGATGGAGTACGGAATTACTCGATGTGATACAGAAAGTAAACAAAGGGTAAAAATTATACTTTTGAGAGTTCTTAAGGGAATAGGAAATCTTATTTTATGCCATGGTAAGGGAACTAAGTTAAAAGACTGTCTCTCTCCTCTTATGTTTATCTACTGCAAGGAAGCATATTTGCTAACTGGTCTCAGACTTGGTTATAAACCGCTTGTGGACCATCCAATATATGAGAATTTGACATTTCAACTTTAGACACCCAACTTTAGCTTCTGGTGGTGGACATATAACTTTATCTGACTAAATGTAAGTGTCATTATTTGAAGGATTTGTCTGAATTTATGTTCTAGGCAATGGAGAGCCACTCAAAAAGACCTAGAGCTCTTCTCAGAACACCTCAATTCTGTTAGCAAAACAGAAATAACTAGTACCATTTGAAATGGCTTAGCTTCTCCACCCAGTGTCTCTCTAACACTCCAGGAGGATATATGTTTCCCATAGGTTCTGTGCCTTATATATAATGTGACTGTCTCAGATACTGTGAGGCACCTTAAATAGTATTAGAAACTTTTGTTATGCTAATTGTTGCATTTGGCCACCTTTTAGATTCCATCAATTACTTTGGCAGACACTTAGCTTACACATAACCATATGTTTGTAAAACACATACTTAGAGAAGAAATACAGAGTTCATTGCCACTGCTCACAACTTATCCAGTGTTCTACGAAGGGCAATATTCCAGATGAGGTCCATGAAGGTGATCAGAGGGCTGGATCACCTCTCCTATGAAAACAGACTGAGAGAGCTGGGCTTGCTGAGCCTGAAGAAGAGAAGGCTCAGGGGAGAACTTAGAGCAGCCCTCCAATATCTATAGGGGGCTACAAGACACTGGAGAGGGACGTTTTACAAGGACATAAAGTGATAGGACAAGGGGGAATGGTTTTAAGCTGACAGAGGGGAGATTAAATTAGATATTGGGGAGAAATTCTTTACTATGAGGGTGCTGAGACACTGGAACAGGTTGCTGAGAAGTTGGGATTTCCCCATCCCAGGAAGTGTTCAAGGCTGGATTGGATGGGCCTTTGAGCAATCTGGTCTAGTGGAAGGTGCCCCTAACAATAGCAGTGGATTTGGAACAAGAAGATCTTTATGGTTCCTTCCAATTCTAGCCATTCTGTGATTCTATGATTCTATGATTGAAAATAACCAATAGTGAAAAATCAGGTTCTTAATAAATAAGAAAGTTTCACAGGTATTTGAGTTCCAGCTGAATCTGAAGTGTCAGGACATGAAATCCATTGGTTTGAACTTATTGTAGGAGAAGTATCCTAAGGTAGTCACTGCTCCATAGGAAGTGAATTTATTTAGGGTTTAAAACAACAATTGAAATGTCAAGGTTGAAGTCTATTTCATTCATATATTCTGACTATGGAAAAAATTAACACCTTTATCTTTAATCTGCTTCATGTATGTTAGGTAGCAACCAAGCACACGTAAAGTCACTTCTAAAAACAGGCCCAGTTTCAGTAAATGAGGAATAACTCATTCCTCTGGTATCACATAGATTATAAATACTACTAAATGTATGTGCATGCAAATATTAATTGTTAATGAATATTTGAATATATTCATATTATTAATGAATATTTGCCAGAAAATATTACTGATGGCTGAAGTAAAACTGACATATTTTTTTTACTGTTTTTTTTTGCATTAGAGAAACTGTTTCCGTTTCAGTCTCTTTTTTAATAAACAGAATTTTATTCTATATGAATTCAAGGAGCTTTCCCAGCTTGCAGGGCAGTAGGAGTGTGTTAGTTCTGACAATTGTTTATACAAATGGAATGCTTGACTGCATCATTTCTATCCCATTTCTGTTTCCATTCTGCTTCATTTTTGCTAATCAGGATGATCACAACCAGAAAAAAAATATTCTTTTTTTTTCAAAATAAGCAATATAGAATAAAACTTTTAGCAAGTGAAAACAGAGAATTTCAGTTTCTGCAGTTGTCAGCCAGTCACCTTTCACAAGCAGAAAATTCACTCAACAGGAATCTTTAAAATCTCTTTCTTTGTAACAAAGGTGAGTTTAGAAGTTTGAAATCAATGCCTTGTAAAAAGAAACCAAGTGGGTGGCATTTTCCAACCATGAAACATGTCATTACCATTGACCTCACTACTCTCCCTAAATAGCCAGAGAAGGGCAACAAAATTGTCAATTAGATTTGCAGTGAGCAGCAGTCAGCCTTACTTAACTTGTGCTTGCCTGCATAATCATGCATATCTCTCCTCTATATCAGGAGTTGTTCAAGCCTATAATAACTAGGGTTCAACAAGTCTGAACCACCTTCCTTTGCTGATGATATGGAAGTTGTTGATTTGCTACCGATTATTCAGGATTTTTGTAGCCTTGACAGAGTGTCATATTTTAAATTTCACCTTTAAGAGTTTGTACTGCAGCTACCAAATAGGAAATAGGGGAAGAAAGTACAGTATTACACAAAACTTGATTGCATTTTTACTATTTTTAGTTTATAGCAAGTTTGTTTGTTATTGTGCAGATTGTAAAGCAACCACACTAAATTTGTCACTATGTACAGTCTTATCTTAGGACAGGATATGGGATGGACAGGGTGCTGAAGATGAGAACTAAACACCAATTGCAGAGCTATATGCAGGCAGTGCTGTGATTTCTTTAGCCACTCAATTCTGCTTTCATAAACCCACTATATTTACTCAAAGGTTTTTAAAAGGTTTAAGCATGTTAGATTTAAAGCTGAATGAACACTTATATCAACTGTCATAGCTGTGCAATATTTCTTCAGCATACAGACCCCCCTGTAGAAAAAGTGCTTTTTCAAAATTAGTAATTTCTCCTGCAACTTTGGTGTCTAGTTGTTCCCAGATGAGAAGCCCCTTTTCAGCATGGAATCATAGAATAGTTAGGGTTGGAAAGGACCTTAAGATCATCAAGTTCCAAACCCCTGCCATGGGCAGGGACACCTCACACCAGACTATGTCACCCAAGGCTCTGCCCAACCTGGCCTTGAATACTGCCAGGGATGGAGCATTCACAGCTTCCCTGGGCAGCCCATTCCAGTGCCTCACCACCCTCACAGTAAACAACTTCCTCCTTATATCCAATCTAAACTTCCCCTGTTTAAGTTTTAGCCTGTTACCACTTGTCCTATCACTAATCATGATAACCTTCTATGACTAAGCTGCTATAACAAAATCCCACTGACACACTTTTCAGTCTATAGTTCCTCATCCCAAGTCACATTCTGGATACCAAGGCTAAAAGGCTTTGGTGCACTGAATACAGGTGCACAGGAGTCCTGTTAAACTTTAATAGTTAGGCGTCTCAACCATTAGTACGATGATAATAATCTCACCTATGTTTTCAACATGCAATTACTTTGTAGTGTAGGTGATGGGGCCTGTCATGCAGATCAAATATACAGTTCATTAGCAATTCCATGCAGCTGCTACATTAGGTACCCATGAGAGACACATTACATTTCACTTTGTTTCCATGATGTAGTTAAAGATGTGACTAGTCTGGAGAAAGGTTTGGATCCCTCTCTCACTTACTTTGTTTCTCCTTAATATACATCGTGGAGGTTTCTATGTTGTTCAGGTGGTTGATCCCCTTTCTGTTGCACACCGTTCTTCATTGAATAACTGCATGTTAAATGTGTTAAACAAGTGATTCAGAGCAGCCCTGAGGAGAAGGACTTGGGGGTGTTTGTTGGCTAGAAAGTGAACATGAGCTGGCAGTGTGTGCTTGCAGCCCAGAAACCAACGATGTCCTGGGATGCATCAAAAGGAGTGTGACCAGTGGTTTGAAGGAGGTGATCCTGCCCCTCTGCTCTGCTCTCATGAGGCTCCACTTGGAGCAATGCGTGCAGCTCTGGTGTCCTCAGCATAAGAAGGACATGGAAGTGTTGGAGCAAGCCTAGAGGAAGGCCACGAGGATGACAAGGGGACTAGTGCACTCTTGAAACTCAAAGGTTCAGATGACACTGGTCTAGATTCAGAACTGAATTCTGGAGCCTCTTCCATTAAGACTACTTGCTTAGAGTTTTCACATGAAAAAATGCTCTATGGGACAAACTTTGCCCCCAGTAGATTTTTTAATGCTATAAGGCCTTGTTTCCTACAAAGGCTAACATTTTTTTCAGGAGTATTTTCATGCAATTCAATGTGTTTACTTAAAATACTTTTAGTGAAACATTTAGTAAAATATAAAGCATAACAAAATTAGTCAAGTTATTTAGAAGTATACAGCTGTAAACTACTACGTCACTGGAAGAAATCTCAACTAAGCAGAATTACCATCCCCATTAAGCAGTAGTCATTGCCATTAAGTATCATTGGACTTAAATTGTTTCCAGGGAGACATCCTGATTAAGTGGACTTCCTAGCTTAAGTGTATCTCAATTAAATACAATGTGCTGCATCAGCATTTCATTTTATAAATGCATTGAGAAGGTATTTGATTAGGATTTTGAAATGGTTTGTGTGATTGCTATCATTATTGAAAATTCAGATGGGAATGCAAAAAGAACTTTTGGGAATTAGTGTTTATGGCAATTAGGCACCTACCTCTTGGGCCTTTTAACAATGACCACTTAAAGTTTTTGCTGTGGATTGTACAAACTAGCTTGGTTCTGTGTGGGCATGATCAGTTGTATTCAAAAAGATATTTAAAAAGTAAATCTCGAAATAAGTATGTGCCTAGTCTTGAGCTTAGTTAAGGCTTAAAAAATATTATTTGCCTTTTAAAATTTCCACATGGCTCCAAAGAACTGGCTTTCTGCACATGAGGTTTAATGTTTTAATGCTTTAATGCTTGTTTGGAACTTCTCAGTGTCTTCTTATGTCTATGTATCTGATTTCACTCATTGTTATACATCAGATGGAGGCATTTTGTATTTTCAACCTGATTTGAAATGAAGTTAACTCATAAACCAGAAAGTGTCATTGTGGGGCTCCATTTACTTTCAATCAATCTGTATTTCCAGAATAGATTCTTTTCTGCATTTATATATACATGTCTTAAAAATAACTAGGTTCTCATTGAAACAATTCTCATCTGCCTTAGCCAAATAAATATGGGATCCAGTGTAACACAAAGAGAAATGAGGGTAACAGGGTTATCCTTTTGGGAAAATAAAAATACCATGTGAATATTTCAGTGGTACAAATGACTCATTCTGTACCTTCAATTTTCATGACACTCTTCTGATGCAAGCATTTTATGACAACAGAAGTGAAGAGAAACCTATTTTTGAATAGTGCTGTTAATATGAGAAAAAATGAGAGACTAGTGAGTATCATAAGTTTCTCTTTGTATATCATCTAGCCAAGAGTGGAAAAGGGACATGAAACTTTGCAATGTTCATACATGGGTTTGTGTAAGCCTAACCATCCGATGAAAGCTATTGACAATTTGGTCTGATGAGACAATCAGAATAAAAGGATAAATATGTTGCAGATGTTTTATTTTTCCCCTCCATATCTAGGCAGTGCTCTGATCTTTTCATGTTCCAGTTACACAGATCTTAGAAAACAGGAGTCATCTGCGTCATCTTAGAAAACAGGAGTCCACTTATCCACTAATGCAAGAAGGTATTTGTCTGCTTAATTCCCATTAGCATTAACAGGAGTTACATGTCTAATACTGCTCAACATTGGTGAGAAATGCACCTTAAATTTTCAGCTGTTTGAAACTGCAACCTCTGCAACCACACATAAGAGATTATAAATAAAGAAACAATAGAAACAAAGCAGGCTCCTAAGAGGTACCAGCAGTGTATAGATAGAAGCAGACAATTTTCCCCTCAGCAAGCTTTTCTGCTTAAATCATTTTAGTAAATAAATATTTAACAAGTGTCAGAACTTAATTGATGTTTATATTTACATGGCAGTTAATTTATATTCTGCTAAAGCAGAATCCACCATCCACAATAATGCTTTATATCCCTCTACAGTGGCAGACACCCAAACAGCACAGTTGTGTTTTTGAAGAAAACTATAACAACAAAAAAATGCACTACTCCAAATACTATATGTCATTACATTTTTTTTATTTCTCTTCAGCTGTCAGATGTATTGCATTATATTATCAGATTGATAGATCTAGTGTTATTTCAACATTTACCATTTTACAACAACAAATAGAAAACATATAAGGAAGCTTTGGTAACAAATCTTTCTTAATATGTATGTGAAGTAGACAGTCTATGAAAAAATATAACTGATGACAGATTTCATTTCAATCTGCTGGTGCTTATTAAGATGTCTGCAAAGAAAAAAGCCATATCTGAATACATCTCTTTCTGCAAACAAAGGAAAGTTTTAATTGCTTTAATCAGCATTTGCTTTGTCTTCTCAGTGACATAGAAAAACAAGTCAGGCATAATCAGTAAATGTTTTCTAAAGGAAATATGTAAGTAGAGATGATTTAGATGACATCTATTATTTGTGTCTAGAACATGGTTAAAATCTGCACTACAGGTGCAACACCATTCAAAAATTTTTAAATCCAGTTTATAAAACTCATTTGGACTTGATTTTATTTTATATTATTTTAGCATTTGGAGAAAGAAGCTGACATAAATCTGACCAAATCCTTCTCCCACAAAACCCTATAACCAGCGCTGTAGGAGCTGTATCAGATTTTAGAAACTGGAGTGTAGCCCAAGGAAACGACTTGCATGCTGACAAAGATAAAAAGATAAAATTTTGACATAATCAATGCCAGCCGATAGGATTTGGAGGAATGTGAAAGCAAAATCCATAATTCCTTTCAGGTATAGGCTTTTGATTTTATGTCTTGGCGATACATATATTTCCCTCTTTTGCATCAGAAAGAAAGGCCAAAAAAACCCCAACTCTTCCTACTATCAAAGAAAAAGCATAAAAGAAACCACAACACACAGATCTCTCTTGAGCAGGAATGGGAATTACTGCTCTCATGCAGGAAGGACTCAGCCCCTTCTAGATTAAGTCCCACAAGGAAATCTGCTTGTCAAATTTCAAAGCCTACTAGATAAAGACATGTTCCTGCTGAAAGGATGGACCATTTACCTATTCAGATTAAGCACATTTTCACTCAGTGTCTCTGCATCTATTTAATCTTGTAAATACACAGTTCTTGTCCAGCACAGAAGAAGGTAGGAGAGGGACTCATCTCTTTGTTCCTTTCTGCAAGTAAAATAGAATCGCTCAGTGTTAAAACACTTTTGACTGGTTCTTAACTGTGGTCCTGTGGAGCTTTCCTAGATATTTCAAGCACTGTCAGTATCTTAAAGCTTCTGCCAATAGGTTATGCCTTCTGCTGCACAGAGACTGCATTTGCAGAGATACAAGTTTTAAATGAATACTGGTTTTAAATGCCTTTGGGCACTGAGTTCTTTGACTAGACCTCAATATGTTAAGCTATCATCACATACCGTGTGTTAGATCAGCAGTAGGGTAGGTGAACATTTTGTTTCTGTCTAACTGGTATATATGTCTTTAATGTAAATACATACACCAAAATGATTTTATTGGAATGTCTTCAATGTACAGTAGGGCAAGAGGTTTCACCAGCCTCACCAGCTCTTATTCCCAGCATATTTCCATTGTCATACCTACACTCAGACTGCCAGGTAAAGAAATGGAGTTGAGAAAGAGATGCTGAACTTCATTTAGCATCTTGCAGATGCAATAGATTTCTCAACCTTAGCTGAGAAAATTGACTAATCCTATTTTCAAGCTGCAGCAAGAGCCATGAAATACCTGCTCATGTCTTCACAGACATTGAGGATGTCTCTTTGCCTGCCATGCAACATCCCTTAATACGCAGCCAAAATGCCCTGACTGAGCATACTGTTTCTAAAGGCCTAATCTCAGCATCTAACTGAGGTCTGTGGTCTTCTCAGGCTTTCTGTATGTCCAACAAACATGAAGAGAATACATTTCTTCAGAGGAGACTTCGAAGAAAGAGGTTAATGTAGGTGCTCTGAGTCATACTCTTGAGAGGACTTTGGATCCCATCTCTCTCTATGATCTACACAAAGTTTAGGAAGCCCAGCCTAGGCATCTCTCTGGAGCTTAAGGTTAGAAAAAGTGAATTGCTCCAGTAGGGAACAGCTTGGTCCCCACAAAAACCACCTGATTATTTTGATACTGGTCACCAGTGGATACAGCTAATCAACAGAAATAATCTAGGTTGAAAATCAATGGCATAAGTTGCAATGACTTCAGTAAGGCCAGTATTTCATCCTATGTGATTTCAAACTAGCTACAAAATGAATAGTACTGTGCTGCTGTCATTGGAGCTATCATTTTGTCTCTAATTCAGACAGTAAACCTTTCACATGCTGGGTATGAGATGGACAGAGTCATACAGGAATAGCCCTTCAAGGATAAACACCCTTTTTAAATCACTGAAGAATCTGAACGGGACCTTAATCACAAGCACAGACTTGCAGGTCATATTTTTGACACTTGCATGCAGTTTTGAAAATCAGCCAAAACTGACAGGTGCAAAGCTTCTGTACTCCTGTTATACACAATAATTCAGTAGGGAATGGCTATATGTGGCCTTATTTTATATATACATATATATATATCTCCAGATGTATTTTGGCAGTAGCTGGCACCCAATAAAGGAAGAAGACAGTACACAACTGTGCTCAAATCAAGCAGGGAAAGAAAACTTAAGGTATCTGGATTTTCATAAAGATCAGCATGTTTTCTCAGTAAAATTTCCTGTAATATTAAGTTTAAGCACCATTAGTAAATCTAAAAAAAGAACAAAAGAATAAAAAAGTACTGAAGGTCGCACTATTTCCATGGTAAAAGGCTTAATCTGGAAAAACCTTGCAAGCACACTAAATTTTTTAAATTCTGTCAGCTTATCCAATAAATAAAAGATTGGGAATATTTGTTAGATCACCATCTAAAACAGTAGTGTGTAATGTAGAGGTCATACAGGAAGGAGTGTCTTTGAGCAAACATCTTCCAGGCAAATTCGCTGGGTCTCCAACATTCACCTACTTCTCATACTCACTCCTGCCCCCTGTAGAGTTATGGGGGAACCACAAATGCTCCCTCTAGCCCC
>JANRGW010026197.1:0-13475 GCA_024733675.1 Psilopsiagon aymara | reverse complement strand
GTTTCATTGAAGTAACGGCAAAGAAGGGAGCATCATTCTACAATTCACACCTAGGTTCTTTGAATAGAGGAGAGGGGAGGGTTGAGAAGTCTGAGAAACCAAGAATGAGTATGCTGGTAGGCATCTGATGGGGTGTGAGATGAGTTTTTACCACCAGTAATGAGCTGTGTTGCTTTACTGCCACTGAAATAGAAGTGCCAGAACTGCTTGCTTGTCAACTCCTGAATTGCTCCTGTCATCAGCAATATCCAATTACTGTATGAAGATAATCTCTATGCTAGAAGTTTGATGTGGTAGCCAGTTAACCTGCAAGCAGGTTTTTGATAGTGTGGTTCCTTTTACCTCATCATGGCCCTCTTTACTGAGCTGATGCAGCTAGAATGTGATTAAGTGATTAATTTTCTTTGATATGTACAGATTTCAGAAGCAAGACGCAAAACTAAATTGGGAGTGTACACCTTGTTGCAGTGAAAACCCATGCAAAATATGAGTTATTCAGGTGTGGCTGCCGTGCAGAACTGTTTTACATTGCTAAGTGCTCTACCATGTTGCCACAGCCACAGTTGAATATGTTGCACTGGAAGAAAACATGATGCTGGTAGGGAAGCTGAAACTGGTGTCACCACATCACCCAGGAGCTTTCATTTGCATGCCTAGAGCAGCCTATCACTGAATTAGTAAATTCTCCCATCAGGAGAATTAGTAAATTCTCCCATCAGGAGAATTCTCCATCAGGAAAATTTGTTGTAACCTCCTGCACGTGAATCAGAGCTTCCTCTGGTCATGGCGGTCTGAGGTGTGTCTTGTGCCTGTTGAACATGTTAACAGCTTAGTATATGTCATCCAAGGAAGCTGGCTTTCAGCCTGCCCACAGAAATGAATTTAGTGGCATCCAGTTTCCTTTATTTGCGACCTCGCTGAATTGAGTTTGACAGCACACCTATGTAAGTAAACAGATGTGAAAGACCCCATATTAACAGTAACTGCCAAACCCAGGACACCTGTTCTTGTGAACTGGGCTGTGAAGCAGCCAAAACTTGGCTAAAAGCACACATTTTAATGTACTGTAACCAAGTAATGTCTGCAGTGTTAGGCTGTAAGTCTGCATTCCCCCCTCCCCCCCCCAATTTGTCGTGCTGTGTTGCTTTTACCTTGTTTTCATTGCTTGACTTCATTGTGCCTTATTTTTAATAATGCAGCACCTGTTTGGATGAACAGGATCCTCACATGCCTCATTATGCTAGACAGGACACCTTCTCAGTGTTTCAAACCCATATATAGGATACTGTGTCATTAATGGAATTGTGCATAAAATATCTGAAACACTAGGTACCTTAACTTCTGAAACTGAAAATCGCCTCATAAGCATGTCCTCCACTGCTTCTTGGCTGCTCGCTAGTGAATGCCGTTGCAGAGGAGAAGACCATCGCCTGTGGTGCTCTGCATTCCTTCTTTCCTCCCTCCTTAAGGAGGAATCTCTTAGCTTCTTTGTTCTCTTCAGTTTCCTTCAAAAGGAGTGCACGCACAATCTGTCATTGTGCATATTCGTTTCTACATTGCTGTCCATGGTAAATCACTCAAGTGCTTGGTTTTACTGTGGTGCCCAGATCTCTTCTGCAGCAGTATAAAGGTGCCAGAGACTGTGCAGTCTCTGCAGCAGGGAATTCTGCAAAGTTAGCTACAAAAAACAGTAGGGAGTCAGAGGTTTTCTGGAGACCATGAAGAAGACTGCGTTATCATTTTGTTCTGCAGCTATAATTTACTTTAGGTACTGTCATTCACCTAGAAGCATCAGATAGCCAGAAATTGACTGCTTGTCCTGAGTGAACTCTTCCCTGCTTATTCATAAGCTGGTGAATTCTTCAGACATCATCTCAAAGGGAAAAAGGCAATGTTTCTGCAGGATTCAAAGCTTTTAGCTGTTAGCTCTCTCTTGTAAGATGTACTAACTTTTCCAGAAATGCAATAACAAGTGAAAATACTTCGTTGTTAGAGGAGGGCTGTGTGGCTGCTCACAGCATAGGTGTCTCCTTGTGAAATCTGAAGAAGAGATGCTAGAGAAAATGCACGTTGGAAGTTTTCATTCTTACTTGCTTGTCGTAATGGTTGTACTGTAAGTTTGTACATCTTAGTTCCTGGCTGTGAATGTCTGTTAGGTGAGTTGCTGGCTTTTGATGAGCTGTGTAAGCCTTTTCTCCAGATCAGTGCAGTGGGCAGTGCTGAAGTGAATGATGCTGCAGAGGAAGCTGTTGCATCCCCTTTGGCCCAGGCATCTGAGCAAACAGAGTTTCCAGGTTTTCTCACTCCTTGCTTTGCTTTGAAATAAAATATTCAGTGTTTTGTGTTTAAGAGAACTAATTATGAATATGAAAAGATAGATTTTTTTTTGTTGTTGTTGTTATTATTACTTTGATTCATTACATGCAAACACATGTAACTGTTCCGGTAAGACATAATGTTGTATATAGAAGTTGTTTGCAGTAACAATGAGTGGGTGTTTCTCTGGGATTAAAAAGTGAACTAGCTCCAATCTTATTGAAATAAAAAGTAATACAGATTAACTGTTAAATTTGGCAGACACAATCATACTTTTTTCTTTTTCTTTTTTTTTTTTTTCTTTAAGGGAATAAGGGAATTATCCTTTATATTTCCTTTTACTCATGCAATAGTCACAAGTGACTGCTTTCAATTGTGGGTCTGGTTACATTGAGATCTTGTACATCAAAATGGAAATTTTTACAAGCTGAAGTTATAAATTGTGTATTTCAAACCCTGTTTCTTGTGTGGGACAGCTCATACAGTGTCAAGGGCAGATTTTGTTTTGTTCTTATTTTCTTACATTTTAAACAAAGCACAGACGGTTCAGGACATTCTGGTTTAGTGATTTGTTGTATTGGGCTCTTTTCTTCCTCTAAAGCAGTCTTTGCCAGAAACTGCATAGTAGGGTCTTAACTTGAAATTAAAGAAAACAGTATTTGTGGACCTAGTATATAATACTGCTTGAAAACTCTACACTTGAAAATGAAGTTTTAACTCCATAAGTGAGAGTAGGAAGATAATTTTTTATTTTGGTGATAATTTTTTATTTTGGTGTAATGTTTGCACCTGACATGTAGGATCACATCCTCTGACTGCTACCTTGCTCTAAATAGTGTGTGGTACTAAATAGAGTGTCAGCAGTAAGATTATAAATTCTTCTGGAACTGTAATGAGCAAACCACTCCTACAGCTTGTTTGAATTTCTTGGATACTGTACAGAATATGCTTGTCAACCGACTTGTTAAAAATAATGCTCAGAATTTATTGTGCATGTATTTTTGGTTTTGAAAAAAAAATAATTCAAATAAATGTTCTCTTTATGTATGATGGATGAGCTCTTGTCCATATACTTACTGAATGTGTCAGTCTGCCAATATCTTTTGCCTTGAAAACAAAATTTGATCACCAGTGCTGTTGCATTTTCAAAGAAATGGCATGAATGTGAAACATACAGCTTTATGTGGGGTTTTTGCACAGTGCTACAATACAAGGCATTACCCGTCTGATATCACAGGTTCATCAAGAGGTGGACAGGTTTTTCAGAGCTGCTCAGAAAAACCTTCTGTAAAGGTCAATCCAAGACCCTGCATACTAAATTATATTAATCAAGATCTGAATATTGGCTAGATCTTCCTCATAACGTTCCCACATGGCCCGGATTAGGGGAGTGGTGATAAGTGGGTTAACCTTCAACATAGTGCTTTGTATTTTAGTGAATGGAGTCACTTTGAACAAGAATGTATGTTTAAACAGGTAACTTCTAGAAACACGAAGTATAGCCACTGGTGTTAGCAAAGCAAGGGGAGAATGCTACATAGAATTTACTGGTTGAAAAACAAAGCTTCATTTCATAACTGTTGTGGTTTAAGCCCAGCTGGCAACTATGTACTGTGCAGCTGCTCACTCACTCTTCTGACCCTCAGTGGAAAAGTTAAAACCCATGGATATAAGAACGGTTTAATAATTGAAATAAAGTAAAATGCAATGCTAATAATAATTAAAAGGGAAATAACAGAGAGAAAAGTTAAACAAAAAACCAAAACCAGACAAACAAAACAAAACAATAAACCCAGGTGATGCACAACACAATTGCTCACCATCCACACTGACCGGTACCCAGCCTGACCTGAGCAGCGACTGGCCCCTTCTGGCCAACTCCCCCCTATTTATATGCTGAGCATGGTGATGTATGGTATGAGGTATCTCTAGCCATATTGGGTCAGCTGTCCTAGCTGTGCTCCCTCCTGGCTTCTTGTGCCCCTCCAGCCCTCTCACTGGCAGGGCATGAAAAGCTGAAAAGTCCTTGACTTGGTATAAACACTACTTAGCAACAACTAGAAATTCTCATACTAAATTCAAAACACTGTACCGACTACTGCGAAGAAAATTAACTCTATCCCACCAAAATGCAGGACAATAATGAAAATATTTATTAAAGATAAAACAGCTGTGTGGATTATTCAATTCAGAATTGAAATGGTTTAAGTAATTTCTCATTTTATATTGAAATAAAAGTAATTGAATTAATCCATTTTAAATGGTGGCATGGTTTACTGCTTTGGTGTTTGCCCTTATCATGCTCACAGAAGCTTATTTCACTAGTAGCCAGGGAACTAAAAGGTTAAACGGTGTCTTTAATGTAACATAAAAATCGAAACAAAACCTGGTGGCTGAAGCTGAACATGAAATTTAAACACACCCCTCAATCTCATGGTTTTTTGTCCAGTCTTGATTATTAAAATCATGGCAAATGATTGAGATTTTTCTCCTTGATCTGATCCAGGAATATTTATTATTTTATATTGAATGATAATAAGTGTCTGGCTGATGTATGTCTTATTCCTTAGATGTATAAATTTAAATGGTGCTTTTGCAAGTTTTTATGATTCCTATTTACCTTTAATTATAGTAATGTAAGGATCTTGTGGGTCCAGATTCCATGTATCCAATTCTGGGGCTGAGGCCTGAGAACTGAATAGCTTTCTTAGCCCTCATTGATTAATACTCATCGCTTTGTTGAGAAATCAGCTGTATGCATGATGGCTACTGATGCGGTGATTTTTCTGTTAATGGTGCTAACTTGCTGGCAGTTTCTCTAGTAAATAGCTGATCAGTGTGTTAGATGTCATCACTGCGTAATGCAATGAAAATAAATGATAAAGTAATACTGTGGGTTTTTTTTTTTTTTTTTTTAGGTAATAATCTATGGGGATTTGCCAAAAAATAAAGAAAATGTAATATATTTATCAAATCATCAATGTACAGGTTTGTATTTTTGTATGTCTTGGCAGTTTTGTAGATTTTTAAAAATCTGCTTGTCTGTTTACTGTATGTCTGTCTTTCCTGCCTTGCCCTAACAAGCAATAACTTCTAGTTCAGAACTTCTGTTTCAGATGCCTTTAATGATATTTATATGTACAATATGCACTTTTTATTTCATCAGTTGCATCTAAAAACTAACTAAACATTTTGGGCTTTTGTCTTTGCAGTTGATTGGATTATTGCAGACATGCTGGCAATTAGGCAGAATGCTCTCGGACATGTCCGCTATGTCTTGAAAGATGGGTTGAAGTGGCTTCCACTATACGGATGGTATTTCTCACAGGTAAGCTCCCTTCCTTTCTGCCTTAAACAGTGGCCTTTCCCAGCAATCAGATGTTGCCTTCTAGCTTGGGTGTAGGTACCCGACTTGAACAGAGGTTCACAGTCTTGGATCACATCACACAAGATGCCCATCACTATGGTGTGAATTGTCTCACCATTCTGTCTTAGAGCACAGCTACTGATTTTCTACTGTCTGTGCATTGTGTAAGAGGTCAGTGTTGCCCAAGATACTGGGTTCGATGTTTTCACCTTGAGAGTTGAAATGGTCTGTTGTCTTCTGGATGAGAAGAGCACCTACTTCTTAAATATCAAGTAGGGTATGAATCTAGGCTGGAGTATGGGTAGCTGCCATCCTTTCTTCTAGCATAGCTATGTTTAGAAAAGAATATGCTGCAGAGAAAGTAAGAAACTGTTCAAAATATATTTTTACTGGTGGGTTTGCTGTCCCAGTCTCCTTAATTAAGTACAGACTGTCACAGCCTGTCATACCTCACTGAAGGTATCTGTTGGGAGAAAATGGACTTCTGTGTTGTGTAATGCTTGTCCCAACTAATGACTCTGGTTCTCCACATTTTGTTTCCTCTAAAGTGACCAGTCTGCTGCATGGAAATATTCTGCTCTTTGTCCTTATCTGTAGTCATTACATTGGTGGTGGTTTAAGTCTGCTTTAATTAAAATGCAGAGAGGATATATATTCCATCCACTATCAGTAGGTGTCCAGAAATTATTTTTTTCAAGATTTTTGAAAATTATTCTCTCTGGAATAGCCGGTGCTCAGTTTCCTGTCTGCTGTATTGACTGTTAAAAGAAGGTTCCTGTGGAAATTTAACCTGAATGTAGCCTACATTTTTAATCAAAACATATATATTGAATAAAATCTGTTCAGCTTTGGATTCCTTAAAGCATAAAGCTTATACAAGATTTCTTTGGTGATGATTATATATATTTTTATATATATATTTATGTATATGTTAGTGATGAAAATGAAAGGCAGCTTACTAACAATGATGATGCGTGTGTGTTTAAGTGACTGAGACGGGATGCAGCAGGCCTGCAGTGCAAGCTAATAGGTATTTTTATTGTTTTTATCACACCAAACAGTGCAAAAACATAAAACACTTCCTGCCCTTCCTGTTGATGTTCTGTCAGTGATGTCACTTACACTCCACTAAAAGTTTCCAAAGCCACGTAATTACGCCATGCTCACGGAATTCATATTCCCTACCTCAGGTAAACATCCTGTTTGGAAATAAACGTGGTCTGGATGTCCAGGAGAGCAAAATTCAGGCACAAAGGAAGTATATTTGTAAACATAATCCATTGTTGACTGAGAGAGGGGCTTTTAAAGTACAGCGGAAAAAAATTCTGACCTTAAAAACAGTACTTCCAGAAATCTGTTTTGAAAAGCATTCATATATTTGATCTCTTACTGAAAAGGAAATGCAATACAAATTGGGGAATTTGAGGTATATACAATTGCATAACTAGCATTCTTCTTTGGAGGCAGCTATCTAATAGCAAGAAAAGAAAAGAACCATTTAAATTAACCTGTTATATTCCAGGTTTGATTTATTATGTAGAAATATTTATTTTCATAAAATTGCCATTATTATTTTTGGGTGGATATAAAGTTTTTTTCCCCTATCTTTATCCACCAAAATGCAGCTATCTCCTATTCATCTAACCTCCTGGTGAGGCTGGATGTAATTTTGATAAATATTTTTGATATCATAGAGTTTGCTTGACTTTTTCACAGAGGAAGCGTGTCTCTGTCTTTTCTGTTAGTTGGCATCAGGTAGTGCACCCTTTTGGTTGTTACTGAATTTTAGCCAAATATTTAGCTAGTATGGCATTTTGACTCTCTTTCATCTTTGTAACCTCATGTATATATGTCAGCTCAGGGGAGCTGACATATATACGTAGTTGCGTCATATGCAGCAAATGGTGATCTTGCAGTACAAAATGTGTCTGTTCTTACATTACATTACTATATATTTGTATCTACATGAGAAGTACAAATCTATTTCTCAGCATTAGAAAGTCTGAGGTGGGGGACACCAAACCTGTCTTTGGTCTTGTGGTGTCCCTAAGCAAACTGTACAATAGTAGTTTGATTTCTCCAGGTTCACAAATTAAACAAAGAAAAGGTGGTCCAGTATTTTTCAAGTTTACTGCAGCTGGTTAGTAATTTGATAAATAAGGGAAGACTTTGATTCCAGCCTTCCCTCATTTATCAAAGCTGGACCTAGTTGAGCTCACACAGAACGATTACTTAGCAATTACATGGAAGTCTTGTGAAGCAGGTGCATTATTTCTCAAACCAAACTGAGTCTGCCCTTCCTGAAAGCTGTTGTTGTGGTACCACTGTACAGAATAAGACTTCACTGTAATAGTGTCAGATCTTAAAAATGTTCTTACGTGTGGAGTGAGGGGATAATGCACAGCTCTCATTTGTTGCACAGATGATAGACCATTTTTCTGTTCATACCATTATCTATCCGTGACTGGTAAACTGCTTCTGGGGGGTGCTGATAACAATGCTCTAGCCTGCAGAAGGCTAAGCTTGGTGAGCTGAGGGAATCTCTTCTTGTCTTTGGTCCCTTGCGGCCGGAGCTGCATATCTTAATGTTGCAGCTGGCTAATTCACCTTGGAAGGGAACCACAGACAATAATGTTAAGACAGAATATTTAATATGGAGTTGATGTACCATTGACTTTCCATTCCTTTTCACTGCAGTTTTTGGAGAACAGCTTTAAAGTCACGTCAAATACTACTAGCTAAGCAGCTGCACAGCCTTCTTTCCACACCACAAGAAACAAATGCTGAAAACACTTTTTATAATTGCCGCTTCTGCCTGCCTTCTCCTAAGTCCTCAAACTTTATTCCTGTCTGTGCCACGCAAATAAAATAGTAGGTCCACAAGCACACACCACCACTCATGTTTCTACAATGTACTATATATCTTTTCCTGAGATAAGACATTTGAATAAGGTTCAGCATTTACCAGTTTTAATCTTACTGTCACCTTTCTGTTAAGGGTGTGTAAAACCATAAATGGACAGAAATTATCTGACGAATCCTAATGCCAAGAGTCAGGTCAGGCAGAAAAGACTGTAATCAAGTTAGGGAATCAGTTAGAAAACCTATTAAAACAGTGTACCTTGGAAACAGAATTCTGTTATTTGGAAGTTCTGGTCTTTCCTTTTTTATGCCCCCAGAATTCATTGCATCAGTAGCAGTAGTTTGTTTTGGAGCATGTTTATTTACATCCTCTTGTTAGCTACACTTTAGATAAAGCAAAGTGATGGAAGAGGGAAATGATGAGACAAATTTTATTTCTTTATAACTGTCTTTCTTTGAGCTTTGTCACAGTCCTTTTAACTGAAGTTTTTCTGAAATTGTGTGGAACAACTTGTAAAATGAATCTTTTCCAGGAAATGGTCTTGCTTTTTATAATGGTTTTCAGTAAAAATGCTTCTGTAATATCCTTTGTCTTCCACAGATTTTGTGTTACTTATTTTCTCAGTACATCATGTCTTTATTAAAGTTTGTTTCTGATAAAAGTGCGTGGAAGATTCTGAGACCTATGCTAGTTACTTTTGTGCTATTCATAATTTTTTTATGTGGAGGTACAATACTTGTAATTCCAGTATTTGCATTAGTCACTATTTAAGAGTGAGCGCAACAAATTGAAAACATTGACCTATGAATAGTTGTATGTGAGTAACTTAGTTGTGCTATTTTCCATTTATATACAAAGTAAGCTGATTGTCAGTGTTGTTGGAAATAGGTAGATTGCTGGAGTTGTTTCCAATGCCATGTTTCAGTTTATTATTTAACACCTTTAAATAGACACTTCAAGTGTCTTATGCCTTTTATTTTTGGATCTGATCTTTGCTTAAACAGATTCTTGTGAACTTAAGTACGTGCAAATTGAAATTAGTTTCAGGTGCTTTCATCCTAGGAAAAAAGTCTTGTGGGCAATTTGCAGTATGAGTCATAAAGGTGACTTTTTCACTCTCATCTTGTTTGTTCTTCTATCAACTATTCTACGTTAAACTACTTAAATATTTAATACTTTTTTTTTATTTCCCTATTTTTAGCATGGAGGAGTCTATGTAAAAAGAAGTGCCAAATTCAATGAAAAAGAAATGAGAGAGAAGTTGCGTGCCCAGATGAAAGCTGAGACTCCGGTAAGATTATACCTCTCTCCTCTGCATGTCTTGTGCCTTTTTTAATGGCAAAGGCTTGTTGGAGAAATGAGGCATACCTGATGTTTACAAACTACAAGATGGTAATATGGATTTGTTTTCTTTATGCATTTTTACACTTACTTTCTGTAATTAGGGGGATACCTTTATTAAACTTAGGAAAATTTGACTAGTCCTTTATGAATAACAGCAACTTTGTGGTTTTGTCTGTAGAGGGCAGGGGGGTTCTGTGCTACATCTTAGAACATAAGCTCGAACACCTTCCTTGAGAAACCACTGTTAGCAGAGACTGGTATTATTGACTTCTGAAAGTTAAGAACTATTGTTACCAAGTCTTAATCAGTCATCCCAGTGATCCATCATTTTTAATGGCAGTGACATCTTAGAACTGAGTAACTTTGTGTGCTATGCCTAGAGGAAAAAAAAACCACCAAAAACCAACAAATCCAACAACAAAGAAACCCTGAACTCTTGATAATTTTCTATTTGAAGAATGATTGTTAGTGCCAAGTGACTTTTCTCATGACTTCCTGTATGGTTTGTGGCTTGGTGGTTAGAATCACAGTGCTTCACTTCCATTGCTTGCTGTGCATTAAAATGTTTTCTGCTTTGCTGGCTAGAGTTAAGAAAATCAGCTCAAAAAGCATTGATATAGAACAGTTGCACTTTAGTTTTATTTAAAATGATGGGATTAGGAGTTGCCACTCCAAATGCAGTGTGTCAAACTTTTTTTTTATTTTCTTTTTTGGAGATAGTGTGTTTATGTTTGTGCATGTTTGTTTTGAAAAAGTAAGCTGGCTTTACGCTTACTGAGAGGCTTAAATGAGTATAGCATCCCTGTTTCAGACAGTGCTCAAACTCATTGTGTCTTGAACTAAGATGTAGCATAAACCAGGTATTTTTGGTTTTAATTAAAACGAGAAAGTGCATCTGTTTCCAGTTCATAGCATATAAGTTACAAATGCCAGAAATACATTGTAACAACTAAATTTTTTCTGTCCTATGTCTGATCTAATGATGTCCACATGGAGAAGATAATCATCTTCAGTCGTGTAACTTGTGCCTGCAAGTGGTAACTTGTGCCAGGGAGGGTTCTGGGATGTGAAAAGTTCGCATGCATCAAGTTATTCCCTGTATATCAGTGACAAAGATTCTACTTTCTGTAAAAGCTGAGGTGTAATGGAATAAGCAAAGACAAATTGGAGGAGGTATGAAGCATATCCTTAATCATCCCCCTAAGCAATTCCTCCCTCCTATAAAGTGCTAGTTAAGTTCACTTTAGTAAGCCTGGATGAATATCCTAGTAGGGTGTTTTCTCATGTAGGCCTGTGGATTTCTTGCTAGCTTCTGGTTTTCTGTGTAGTTTCTGGTTGAGTCTGGCTTTCTGGCTTCCCTCTGCACCCCCTAAAATAACAAGTGTTTGTTGAATAAAGGTTTGATTGTGTCAAGAGTCTTGATTTGAACTCCATAAAATTAGTGTCCTTTATAGAAACATGGACTTTTTTTAATAGAAACGCGCCTAATTCTGTGTGGTTTTGGAAATGATGTTCAGTGTTGTTACAGTGCCATAAATTGACTGGACAGGCTAGTGTGTGATTTTTACCCAACTTGAATGTAAGGGGAGATTTAGGCATAAAGCTTTTCTGTAAAGTTATGTCATCTGTGGGTTCTGCTTTCCATGGTGGATGTCTACATGTAATTATGAAAGAAATAAATCAAGAAGCCTTTTTTCTGAAATCATCTTTCTTTTCCCTCCTTAGTTGTATATATTGAAAGCCTATATATATCCTAAGCTAATGCCAAATGAATTTGGGGCCACTTGGGTTTATTTGTCTTTTGTAGTTGGTTATCTGGATGTTTGGTGGTGTTGGAAATGGGCACAGAACCTGGATGTGTTTACCAGGCAGTTGATGCCGTTTTCCTTGTATTCTCTAGGGCAGCAGCATAAAAGAGAAATGTAACTGCTGCAGAAATACCTTCTGGTTTAAATCTGTTGTGGTCAAACCGTATAGGGAGTGACAGTTAAGTTTTGCAAAACCAAAACTGTCAAAAAGCCTATTCACAGAGATAAATGCTTACATCTGCTGGGCTAAAAGACACAGACCATTGAGTTGTCATTTGAGGGAAGACTAAACTTTCTGTAATTCAATTTTTCTGAGAATTTGGATGGAGATGCTGTAAATGCTCTTTAACCTACAGTTACTACTGGGAGAGCATGATGACCTGTGTCCTTACTGCATTATTCATAAAGAAACTTTGCAGTTCTGCAGCTTGGTGTGACATTCCCAAGCAACCATATTATATTTAAAATGAAGACATTTTAATCAGTAAAGCGAGTATGCCCTGAACTCACCCGTTTCATATGAGAATAGTTAATTTACTACTCTGGAATATTTATTAAAATTTATGCACCGGATGCTACAGCTCAGGGTGGGCTTTTTCTCAGTTTAGTGAGCAGCTATTGCTGCTTTGTCATTCTGCACGTATGTGGTGTTCTTTCTTTAATATAGTGTTAGAGAAAAGCTTGCCTTTCAGCTGTAAAGAAAAGAATTACAAGCCAATAGAGAGGAGATGGAAGGGAATCTGTGTTAAGGGTCGCTGTTATTTACAGTTTTCTCCACATACAATTTAAACAAAAGAATCCAAATGATTAATGTTCAGCCTGTCTGGAGCCATCACTGTTCCCATTAAGAAAATAAAGATGTGTAGGAAGGCAGAACCAGTTTTCTATTATCGCTAGTGTAGCAAATCCTGGTTTTATACAGTAAATTTGAAATGGAATGTAGACAGGAAAAATAAGGCTGCCTCTTGGCTGTCTTACATTCACAGTATAACCAGAATAGTAGTCTGGCATGCCTCATTTTGGTATGGACAGTGAACTTGCATGATGCTCCTTGCTCACCTTATCTTACAACTTCTACTCACTTGCCTGCCTTAAACAGCCTTTTCTCCAGACCTGCTGTTCACAATTGGTCCATTCATCTTTCCAGATGTAGTGCAGCAATATTAGACATGCATGAAACTGATGCTAGACTGAAATGCTGTTGAACTTTTGTTCTCTTAGTGGGGCTCTTGAATTAATAAATATTCTTATTTATTTTTGGAAATTATTTTGTTTCTCAGACTGTCATTGAAGTGAACCACTCGTGTTTCATTATTGGACCTGTTTCTGGCAAAATTCACTTGAAACAATGTGATTTTGCTTAAAATTCTATCAGATTGGCTGATTATTAACAAATTGAAATCTTATGTTTTGTGAGAGCAGAGACTGTCACACGGTTTGAAGGATGCTTTTGTATTAATACTGTTTTAATGTGCACCATGGCTTCACTAAGGGGAAATCCTGCCTGACCAATCTGGTGGCCTTCTATGATAGGGCCATGGAACAGATAGACCAGGTAGAGAAGTTGATGTCATCTACCTGGACTTTTGCAAAGCATTCAACACTGGCCCACACAGCATTCTTGTCTCTAAGTTGGAGTGACATCAATTTGATAGGTGAACACTCAGTGGATAAAGAACTGCCCGGATGGCCACACACAAAGAGTTGTGTTCAATGGCTCAATGTCCAGCTGGAGACCAGTAACGAGTGGTGTCCCTCAGGGATCGGTGTTGGGACC
>JANRGW010026194.1:0-37050 GCA_024733675.1 Psilopsiagon aymara | reverse complement strand
CTTCTCTTCTCCAGGCTGAACAGCCCCAACTTTCTCAGCCTGTCTTCATACAGGAGGTGCTCCAGTCCCCTGATCATATCCTATGACTTGTTTTGTTTCTTTAGTGGCATAGCTTTTGGAAGTCTACTGAAGTTATACAAGTATTTTCTGTATTTAGTGCTCCAGTGGCATACTTCAACCATTCAAGGAGATTTGGAATATCTAATTCTAGTATCTATTAGTATTGTCTAATTCCAAACTAGTAATGTCTAATTTCAGGAAATCATTAATGTAGGAAGAAACTATTTCAGTTTGAAGTTTAAAGAAATGCTGTACTTCATGTTTTTTAACCAAACTTTCAGAAATGGATGGAGAGCTGTCAGGCCTGGAGATTCGTATGTCACACCTACAGAGTTTGAAATACAGAAAGGCGTCATTCATTACTTTCCATGTTCAGAAGCAATGTGTTTTTCAGGGAGAGAATACATGTCATTAGTAGCTAGTTATCTACATCATCCCTGGATTTCAGAAGGTTTTTATTATCTCAGACTTTTATTGTTTAAACAGTGATTGATTTTGTTGGAGGTTGTAAACCAGGTGACCCTTGTCTAAGAGCTGCAGTAGATAGACATCAACCTGATTATGGTTCACTAGAACTAAAGACAGGGTTATTGTTGTGTTAGATGGCGGAACTACTCAAGATCTTAACACAGTACTAACTCTGTGCTAGAAATACATACTTAGGAAAAAGTTAATGCTTTGTTACTTATCTTAGGAATCATTCTTCTTTGTCCACCATCAAGCTTTTGAAACCTTGAACTAGAATAAAGTGGAAGTTTAATGAGGGTATATGAGGAATACTTGAAACTTCAGTGGAAGAGTGACAACTCCTCTCTCTCTCTCCTGTAGTGTGGTAGAGAATTGTGATTATGAAAAACCCAATAAAATTTTGTTGAGCTTTAAAGGAAAGCAGGTTCTATACAGAACAGTAAAATCCAAGCAGCTTATGCCATTGTACTCTTAAAAGTTACCTTTTGTGGCACTTGCTATAGCTCGAAGCAGTGGAAATGAAATGGGCAGCAAGAGCAACAATCAGTAGGAAGGAGCAATTTGCTGCTGATCCTTACTTTCTGTATATTCGTAGTTGTTTGTCAGCAAGAAGCATGCTGCACTGTTTTTTAATCAAGTGTCTATGATAGCAGGGGTACTTATAGTTCTGTTGTCAGTTCAAGTCTTGGAACCTGCGCAGAGAGACAGAGTGTAAAATTGTAGGCGACTTTTGCAGATTTTGGTAAGCTGAACTTTGAAGAAATCAGTAACAACAGAAGGAAAAACATGTTTCCTTTTTACCTTGAATTATGTTCAAATTAATATATGAGAAACAGGAGTTACCTTAATACTGTCTGTTACGGCAAAATGTCCTAATCGCCAGAGCACTATTGCATGTCATCTGTCTAATTCTGTGTCATGGTATATGTAGAAGCACAACTCTCTACGTAGCAAAAGCAATAATAAAAACTAATATTACTGAATATAACTAAATAATAACTAAATATAACAAAAAAAAAAGTTAAAATTTTGCCTAGAGATGAGATACTTTTGGCACATACCTGTTTTGAAACTATTCATTTGACTGGTTTATTTATTAATAGCAACGTTTGTCTCTTAAAGGATAAATAAGTTTAAAAGACATGTTCATTGGTTTATAATGGATATACATTAACATACATATAAATAATTTGGCAGATATTTTTTGAACAAACTTCTCCAGTTAACATTTTTATACACAGTTATGTTTTTAGTTATGTTCTTAGCATGTCATCTGTGCTTTAAGAATTAATTGTTCTGAGTAAGCCCTCAAATCTGATAGCTGTTTGAAAAATCTCTCTTTGTACTTTTACGTCAATGTGTAACTGAAATGCCCGCTTTTCCCCCAGTGATACATAAGTTAACCAGTATGTACAGGACTCAGCTTAAGGTGAGACAAAATTCTATACCAGTTAACCTACACTAAGGCAAAATTAGTAATGGGAAATACTACTCAGATATCCATGTGTTAAATGCCTAAGGGCTGTTTCTACACTAATTTCATTTGTTCCAGATAAGAAAAATGAGTTAATGTATTTTCTGTTTTGATATATATTAGATTATTTTAAAAGTTGTGTATGATTCCCTTTAGTTGTCTGGGAAATGCATGGAGGGTAAGTCAGGTATGTGTCTTTTAAGAAACTGGATGAATAATGTAATCATAGATTGTGAACTTTGCTTCAGAAATAATTCAGAGCAGAATGTTAACTTCTGTAAGGTCTGCATTTCATTTTCTGCTAATGAGGAGTGTTGTATGGTCAGTGAGACAGAGGATTACAGGTGAAAACAGGACAGCAGGTGGTCTGAGGTCACTGAGTGATCCAAGAGAATTTCATTCTAGTCATATCTCAAACAAAAGTGATTCCTGAATGGAGTTTCAAAACCTAAAAATACTTTTCAAAATTCAAAGCTTTCACTGAAAGTCTTTCAGTCTCTTGTTTTTAAGAAACTTGTCTTGAGTCTTAAAACCTGTTTTGCAGATGATAGATGTGAAATGAATTTGGTAAGGCATTGAAGACCAAATCTGGAAAGGAATTAGGTCAATTTCCTAAACCTTATAGGAGATGGGCTACAAAATATCTTAACAGAGCTTGTCTTTAAGCAGCATAACAAAAATGCCATATGGAAATAAATGGGAAAAAAACCCTAGTATGTGTTTTGTGCAGAGTATAGATAATACAGAATTAATCAGTGGCATATATTAAGCTGAGGGATACATTTCATTAATTATCTGCTTAGTTAATATGTATTTTTTGAATAAAAAAAGAATCATAAAATAGGTAAAATTAGCACAAAGGGATCAACTTAAAGTGGAGTAGGTTGTCCTAGCGCATGTATTACCTAAATTTTTTGGGGTTGGCTTTCTAACGGAAACCTTCTTTTAATGAGATTTTAAATGCAATTGCACTGTGGATAATAGATATGATAGCGTAGGTATTCAGAAAGCTGAGAAACTAAGAATAATACAGTGTCATGTAACCCTTTTCGTTGTTCATGAGGAATTTTGTTATACTTTTACTAGCACTTTTTTCATACTAGTGCAAATAAGGAACAGGTATCGGACTGTGTGTGTAAATATCGCTGGCTAATATTCAAATGCTTGAAATCACTTTTTGCTGTTCCACTGTTTTAATGCATCACTCTTTTAAAGTACTGAGCACATCTCTTTCGCAAACTTCACAGAATGTTTTTTTTCTCCTCTGTTTCAGCTGTCATTTGGATGTTGATATGTAAAGCAAAATGGCAAAAATCAACACCCAGCACTCCTACCCTGGTATGCACAGGCTGTCTGTCAGAACTACTGATGACGATGTTGCCAGGATTGAAAATGGCTGCATCAGGTAATATATTCCTTTCATCAAAGTCAAGAGGACAGATTGCTGCTTAGTTTGTGGGGTTGCACTAGCTCTTCATTGTGGGAGTGTTGCTTCATGGTATTGTTGAGCCAGTGCACTTAACTGACTTACCAGCATATATCCAAAGTAGAGAAGATACAGCAATGGGAAGGTTGTCATGTCTTCCAGTTTTGGAATCTGTATTACCTCAGGAATAAAGCCAGTTTTTACAGCATTGGAAATTACATCAACTCATTAAGGAGAAAACTCTTTCTCAAGTCACCATGCCGATAGCAGGGTCTGTGCTTCCCCACAGAGACTCTGTGGGATTTGGAGATAAAAGGATCTTCCCAGTGCCATGCAGTGAAAAGTCTTAAGTTGTTTTTTTTAAAACAACTACAGTTTGCCTAATTCCTGTGATAGGGAACATCAGTGATGTATAAATAATAACATTTTCTTACTGGATTTTCAGAGTCTCCCTGTATGGTGGAACTGTAACAGTTCTTTTACATTCATCCTTCTCTGTTTTGATAGTTTTAACATGGCTGTTTAAAATGTGACAGTGAGCTTGCACTCAGATTTTACATAGTACCAGTCATTTGTCTAGTCTAAGCAAACCTTGTTGGGCCTGCAGAGAAGTGTACAGCACCTGTACAGACTGGAAAAAGTGTTCTGCTTTTGGCTTGTTGCGATCAACCATCTCTGCTATGTGGACCTTTTCAGACTCTCTTGCTGTTCAAATGTGTACCCAGACTAGAGCACTCAGAATCCCACTGGATTGATAGAACTGCCTGGGTTCCTGTGTTATTACAATTTTGGACTGCATGCCCTAGCATATAGTATAGGTGGGATCCTGGTCCTGTTTGGACACAGAATTGTAGAATAGTTAGGGTTGGAAAGGGCCTTAACATCACCTAGTTCCAACCCCCTGCCACGAGCAGGGACATCTCACACTAAATCATGTCGCCCAAGTCTCTGTCCAACCTGGCCTTGAACACTGCCAGGGATGGAGCATTTACCAGTTTTTTGGCCAACCTGTTCCAGTGCCACACCACCCTCACAGGAAAGAACTTCTTCCTTATATCTAACCTGAAATTCCCCTGTGTAAGTTCAAAGATCCTTGTTTAAGGTCCTTTTTTTTCTTTCTGCTTTGCTTACATGATAGCTTCTGTCATGTAGGTGTACCTACACTAGTGAAAATGCTTTTATCTTGCACAGTATGACTTGCTTGAATTAGTTATGCCACCCTATGATCTCCTTAGGGAGATTTGTAAGAGCTGTATCCCTTTGTGTCCTTTTGTCTCTGTTTACAGTATATCTCAGGAACAGGAAAAAGCAGATCAAAATGTTAATACAGCCTCTTTGTATCCTTTTTTAATTATCTTTTTTTGTAGAGGATATAAGTGATTGGCAGCTCAAAGAATGGCATTACTGTCAGGGATTTGAGAGTGTGGTAATAAAGGTTTAAATGCAGAATTAAATCACTGCAGTCATCTGCAGTTTCAGTGGCAATGATTTGCTTATGACAGAGGGACTGAAATATGAATCACACTTTATCATCATGATGATGGTCTTGAAGAGTCATTTATTTAAAAGGAAGTTTGCTGTTAGCAGCATTAATTATAGTTCATAGATGAGTAAAAAGCTACAATCTTTCTCTGCAAGAGATATTTTTAAGGTTTTTGTATTGCTGAAGTGGTTTCTAATAGGTGTTTACGATACCTTTTTTATACCACTCAACGAATTTTGATACACATCTTTTTAATTCAGATTTGTTTTAGAATATGTCTGTATCGGAAGATAAATCAAAGCCAGAATTTTAGCTATTTTTTGACTTGTAGCAAGATGCAACTATAGACATTGGGGGAAAAACCCCCAAAACCAGGTTTTCTAGAGTAGCAGCATTTCTCCTTTACCTTTATCTTACTCCAACTTCTGTTTGCTACAGTTCAACAAAGCAATTAAGTGCACTACTTAGTTCTCATTAACGTCAGTGGATGTTATATTTATGCTTAATGCTAAGGGTATGCTTAAGTGCTTTTCTTCTGTGGAATGAAGTGTTATCAAGGAATAGCATTCACTGCAACAGTTAACAGAGAGCTACTAGTGTTCTTTAAGCTGTCATTCTCAATTATGCTGAAGTAGGTGACTCATGAGCCCATATTCTTACAGTGTAGTGTTCTGTAAAGTTAGTCCATTTTGTTAAAACAAAACCCAGCATAACAAAAGATATCTCATGAGTCTTCGTTTTTAAAATCCAGCCTCTGTGTAGCAATACCTCAAATAGGACAGGCAGCACATTAGCTTGTAGACACGAGTTATCTATCTAAAAATTGGAAGTGGGATTCAGCTGTACCTTGTAGACATCTGTATTTCAGTGTGAATGAATTGAATGTGAGCAAGTGTCTTAAGTACCTACTGTCATCAGTGGAGATGTAGTCAGTACTAATAGTGGCACTTGGAGAACTGAAGCTCAATAGCTCTTCAGGCTTGTTTGGCTCTGTTGATTATGAGAGGTATTTAATTATCTAAAATAGTAATCTAAAACTGTTTGATATATGATAGAGTACCTGAAGCATTTTGGTAGGGCTGGTGGATACGATGTGAGACCAGTGTACTCTGGGGGGTCAGATAAAGTATTTTGAGGTATTCCAAATGGTACTAGACTCCTGTATTGAGGCAACGTAATCAAGCTCTAAGATGGCAATTGACTGTAATAGGAACTTAGATGCTCAGCTTCTATTAGACAACCTAATTTAGGTCCCTGCCATCTGGAGTCAGATCCTGAACTTCTGGCTCATAGTTGTTATTCAAAAAGGCATCAGCATTTCGTATTTAATTGACTAGAACTTCAAAGCAATTACTACTAAATGAAAATTCTGGATTATTGCATGCATTTTAGGTGAAAATGGTCTTCTAGTGTTTCTAGAGGAAAAATAAGCAAGGCAAGGGGTGGGTACAGAGTAGATGCTGGTGTAAATATCCTTCCCAGAGCTTACTTCTAGATGCCATGAAAGCTAGGAATAAATTGGGCTTTAGAGAGCTGAAGAGGAATACAGTAGGAACCTCAGCGTCAGGGAGTTTTCTCTAAGACACAGTGGTGTTGCTACCTCCAGGGAAATAAAATATTTTTCAGCAGAAGTGGAGGAAGCACAATCATCTGCTGATGTTTCTGCTTTGTGACCTGCTCTCTATTTCATGGCATGCTGTATTTTCTCTTTTCTTGTTGATTTCAGGCTGTGTAACAACCTTGGATAGTAATGGCAATGGTTACTGTTTGGCAAACGTGCTAATGGAATCCAGACGGGAATGCATCTGTCTTTGTGAAAATAAATGCTATGCCAAATGCACTGAGGGCGTAACATCAAAAGCCCCATCTGTAACTGTAGCTCTGCATCAATATAAAGCAGACTGACAAAAAAGTCTCTTGTATTATCTGAACAGGGTTGAGGAAAGTTATAACTGAGCATGTGAGTTTTAGAACAAGGAGTTGTGATAATGGAAGGAAGAGTTCATTTTAGGTTTACTTTCGACTTGCATTTGTGTGAATTAAAGTGGATTGTGTTCGTACTTGCTGTGTAATATTGAACAGGAGCTTTAATAACAGTTGCCTGTTGAGTCCTGTGTGTATTTTTTTCTGATCCTGTTGCAAATATGCATAAGCTGTATTTGCAAAAGTGAAATACAAGCACTTTAGCACTGTTTCCACAAAATGATTTTGATTTTACCAAGTGGTATACACATGTTATTCATATAAATCTTTTTATGAGATAAACCTGAATTTAATTACAAATGGTTATATTTAGTTATAACATAAGCCTGGTTGTAGAAATTCTTGGTGCACATACAGAATAATCAGAAGATTTTTTTAAAAAACAGTCAAGCTACCAAAATAAAATTTAGACTAAAAATTTCACTACAGAATTCCTACAGAATATAAATTTTTCAGTGAGTGTGAGTGACCAGGGAGTAATTTAAATAATATGAATTTTTTAATTGGTTTTGTAGGAGTTTAGATCAGATTGGAAGATATTCATATCAGGTCATATTAAGTATGTAGTTTTCTTTCACCTAGATGAAAACGTTTCTTCAACTTACTTCTGGCTTTGGACACTAAAGGCCATGCCCTGGATGGAAAACATTGGGGTTTAGATGGTGGCATTAAGTGCTTTGTAGTTACTGCTAGCAACAGGACAGAGAGTTGGTGAAACTTCCGATGTTATAGACACACAAACCCTGTGTAGGTACAGTGGAGCACAGCTTTTCACACTGCTGAGGAGTACATGTGAAGACCTAAGGCATGGACCCCTTTTCTGGTTAGAAACGAAATCATTTATTTCACATCTTGCGTCCCTTTTATAGTGTACTAAGCAGTAACTTTCCACTCTCTTACTTCCTTATCATCCCGATTCAGCGAAACTGCTAAGGGTTACAAATACTTACATCGTTTGGTCTGTCTTTGAGATGCACATCCTGTTTTATCTTGCAAACTGTCTGCTTTGTTTTGCTAACAGATCTTTACCCTTCATTGTTCTCTTCACAGTTCCCAAGGCCTTGGCGACCAGGGCAATGGCACCTGATGTTTTCTTCACTGTTCCCAGGGCTTAAGTTGGACCAGGGCCATAAGGCCTGAATCCATTTCGTTAACTATTTCTATCCCTTCACCCACAAGTACAGAATTGATGGTCTTGCACACAAAGCTCTTAACAGATGATGTACCTTGCAAGTATTACTGTGCTGATAAGTGAAGCTAGTAGAACAGCATTTCTTTTGGTACCTGATCTAGCTTGTCTAGAACTCACGCAGCTATCTCTGCATGATTCTGCATTGCCTTCCTGTGCATTTACTCAAAATAAGCTGAGCTTTTAATTCTTAGCCTTTTATGTATTGTCAGCAGGTGCCCAGGCGTTGTCAGTAAAAAAGGAGACTGGCACTCCTTTCTTTTACAAAAGTTTACAAAAAGAAATAAGAAGGATATTTAACAATGCATTTTGGGTGGCAATTTTCAACTCATGCTTGGAGTGTAACCAGCACAGTTACATCAAAATGGAGCATCACATGCTGTACATTTTATTTCGGTATGCTTATACAGGCTAACAAAATGGAAATATGTCTCTCTCTGAGACTTTAGAGTGGACTGATTTCCTGGACCTGACCTCTGTGTAGAGTTTTCTTAGTCTGATAAGGAGTGCATTCTGATAATCTTTTTTTGTATTTTAGGTTCTATTTGAATGCTTGAATAAAATACTAGAGTACTTTAATGCATGTTTACTTTGTTTTCAGTATTATTCTTCACTTATTTTCTGACCCTTATAATTAACAACTTATATTTAGAGTAAATACAACAATTTAATGTGCAGTCACTAAAAGCAGTTGAATTACTGCATTTGAGATATTCCTCATTATTGGAGTCACTGATTGAACACAGACTTTGAATCCATTCAAATATGAAATAAAAAATTCTGGCTTAAGTATCCATGAAAGCCTATCTATTTCTGCAAAATACTTCCTTTTTTTCACATCTGAATTGTGACACTCAAAATTATTTTCAAAGAACTTGAACTGTCTTCTTTTAAAAATATATTTTCAGGACTCAGAAGTAGTAATAATTGGTAAGTAAGCACAGAAGTAGCAATATCAGAATTTACTGCTGTCTAAGATCACACAAAGTGTGTATTTTTCTGTAAAAACAAATAGAAGGACTTAAAACTAGCCACAGTAGTGCAGTCTAAAAGAATGACTAGCTCAATATCTCTGCTTCAGCAGGGCTGTTGGCAGATGCTTCAGGAAAAAGGGAAAAAACAAGTGGGTAAACTGCAAGTATCTGCAACATACTTCCCTCTAATACTGTCCCAGCATCCAGCTCAGGAAATTTCTTGAGCTGAATCGGACTCCGTGTACCTGGTAATCCGTAATGGATTTTTGTTCCATCAGTTTGTTCGTTCTCCCTAGAAGCCATGTTAACTTTGACATTCACAATATTCTCAGCACGCACAAAATGAACTAGGTTATAAAATTGTCAATACTAAGCAGTATCTATTGGTGTTTTCTTATTAGAATAGAAGAAGGAAACAGTTAACAAGTTGAGAATTCTGAGACTCCGATGATATACCTTCTGTAGCATGGTTCTTTGTGTAGAAACAATAAAATTTTAATTCTCAGTTTGTCAGTTTCTCAGCTATGAGTACATACAAAACTCAGCTGCTAATTATCCTTTTCAGGGCATTCAAAATGTTGTTGCCAGTTCTTCTAAAGGTACTGCAAAATATCATTATAGTGAGTGTTTTCCTGGCAATACAGATTAACAGACTCATGTGAGAGTTCTTGTTTACATTGCAAAGGTGGAAAAAGTGATCCTTAATGGATGTGATGAAGTTTCATAAAACTGAATACTGAAGAATTAAAAAGGCAGAGAAAACCCCAGGAGTCTTATACAAAAATTCAAAGTGATCCCTGATAATGTCCAGGTTCCAGTGAAGTCAATTTCAAAACTCCATTATTGAAAGATGAGGCTAAAATCTGATGGCATTTTCTCAAATGTTAATTATTTTGGTGCTAATAATGATGGGAGCTCACAGGAGTTGGCATGATGCTGCAAGTAGCTTAACTTTACAGTCACTGTGCACTTGTGTGCAACTGGGCTGTTTACAGTGTTTTCCATGCGTGGCAAATAGCCTCATGTCATTGAGGTTCTGTAACCTGTTTTGCTATGCAATAAGTGAGGTGTCTGTTAATGAAGTGAGCAGCATTAGGCCTGCAGTTGTGCAGATGGCTGGTAAGAACGGCAGTGGAGGTGCTCAGGACTAACTACTGTAAAATCACCATGTTGCCTTACAGTCCAAGCTGGAGTGAAAGCACAAAGAAATGTGCATTTGCTTTGGGTCACAAATAGGAACTGCGCTAATACAAATTCCAGACTGTTAATCCCAAATAATATCTAGGAGAACGACGCTGAAAAAAGCAGTGGCAGTCACTTTAAAGCCGCCTCCCCGAGAATAAACTCCATGAGCTTGCTGGAATGGATGGCAAAGCCTCCACTGACTTCATTTCATGTTGGGTGGCTCCAGGGAAGCAGGAATATAGGCTTAGCTCTATGTTTGTCAAATGTATGCTGTATTACTAGGAAGAGGACAATTTGTTACATTGCTTCCTGATGTAAAGGTGGAAAGAATCAGGTGGGGGGAAGTCTGCTGTATTGTTATGCTGAAATTATTAAAACAGATAATAATTTGCTCTTGCAGAACCCATTCATTGTGTGAGGATGTGTCTTCAGAACTGCAGAGAGTCGTTTCTGTGGGGGGAAGACATGCATCTGAGTCCCAGAGGAGCTCATTCACAGGCAGGGGAGCAATGGCAAGGTAACATGCTAATATAATTTCCAGCATTAAATTTAACTTGTTGAAAGAGATTGATCACAATTTGGAGGCAAAGTAAGAAGAACCATCATTTTCCAAAGAAAATGAATGCAATCCATCTGAAAAAAGACTTTGAAAAGTAACAGAAGCTGCTTTTGACCTTGATTCTGAACTCATTGCTTACTCATTCCCAATAAAAACCTTAGCATCCTTAAGATGCTGAATGAGCTCACACAGGTTAGTCTGAATACAAAGTAGTAAAGCATTTTTTACATGATCAGATCTAAAATCTACTGAATGCTTAGGAAATGCATGATGTGAGGCCAGTCTGTATTGTTTCCTTTTGAACTTGGACAGAAAACGTTGTCAGGATATGTAATGTAAATTTGTGGCTAGAGAAAAAGATATATAAAGATACAATGATAAATTAATTACGTTATATCATCTAATTCTGTCAGTCCAGGATTCCCCTATTATCACATAATGTCAGAAGCTTGTCAGAAGTCAACTGCCCGCCCTGACCACTTTGTTTGCCCCCACTTGGAAAGAATATTCTGTTGCTTCTGTGTCTCATTGATGTGTGAGATACTTTCCTGATCCACTGGAAGGGGTGATGTATGAAATTGCTGGAAGTGAATGGGTTCATACAGTTAATCCCTCAAGTTTAATTTTGTGATAGTTGGAGAAGTGGAGAAAAATCCTCCTGGGCTACTCTTTGCAGGGACAATTTAAGCCATCTGACAATCTTGCCTGGTTCAGTCAATGTTGCATATCTCTTCCATGCAGGCTATCACGATTTGTCGTATCTGTGAGGTCATGGGCTACAAGACATACGCACCAGGAAGACCAAAGACCTGATTCTTTCTTAGAACGTATCCGAGGGCCAGAGCTCATAGAGGTGTCCACTCGGCAAAGTAACATCCGCTCCTTTCTGGGCATCCGTGAGCAGCCTGGGGGAGTAAACAGGTAAGAAGATGGTTTATACTTTAAACAAAGACATCCAAGGTTATGGTATTTTCTTGGTGATTAGGATGGAAGTTTTATTTTAAGAAGAGGATAAGGAGCTTAGCACGGGAGCTAACAGAGTATCTAATACTGCCCAGGAATCTTCACATAACTCAAGTATTAAGGCTTTCAGCACACTTTCTCTTTCCCCCTCAAATGCGCTGTGGCAAGAACGGGTTCTCAGAACTGGAATTTTATGATAGGCTATCTGTGTAACTTGGTGTTGCTAAACTCCTCTCTACTAAGGATGAATGCATTTGTTTTTGAAGAATCTAATTGAAGAATGCTAATTGTGGCTTTTTAGGACATTAATGTTATGCACATTATCTTCAGGTGTTAGAAAACTCCAAACCAGCAGTTGTGCAAAATGTGCCATTGCTTTGCTACACCTACTCAGTAGTTCAGCTGTTAACATTAAAGAAGGCTTCTGATGCAGAAATGAGCAGATCATCTGGCTGCTGACTTAATATAATAGCACATACTCATTAGTATGTGCTAATTAGTGCACACTCATTATCACATTGGCACTTAGTCTTTGGAATGGAAGGCAGGTTCAGTCTTAACATTTCTCCAATAAAGCAACAGAGGCTTGGAAGAGAAAACTTTGTGTTTGCCATCTTTTGATTTGATGAATTCTTGTCACAATATCTTTTACTTTATAAATACATGTTTTAAATTTAACTCCAGCTAAAAGAGGAAAATGAAGTCCCAAGACAAGAGTTGACTTTCTGTTTGGCATTATGCTTTGAAGCATAGACTCCCATATTTTTTTGCATAGCTGAAGATTGGTAGGCAAGCAATAAGTTTATGTGTTTCAAAATCTCAGCTAGTAATTCAGATTAAAGCAAGAGCCTTTGAAGGGCTGTGTGTGATACATGTTACCTTCATCTGTTGTGGCCCAGAGTAGCCTTACTACCTTTACTTATCTACTCCTTAGAAAATCAGCCCAAAGGCACATTTTATTGAATTAGCCAGATTGTTGTCTGATTTTTTCAGCTGTCTGGATCAGTAGCAACTGCAGATTCAAAGTAGTTAGAAATGACAGCATTGATCATGGACTAACAAACCTCTGCATAAGGCTGCTAGAAGGAATGAATTTGGGAATATCCATCCTTGCCTTCTGCGTTTTATACTGTTGCCAAGTGACAGTAACTCTGCAGCAGTGGTAGGTATGCTTGTTACTTAGCTGCAAGCCTTGACAGTGCATCTGCGAAGAAGACTTGAAAGGATTGAAGAAAACTTAAAATAATGGCCAGATGAGTACAGGGCTAAAAACTGTGAGAACGCATGTTGCCGTGCACTTGTATGCCTGAGAACAAGCTTCAGACATCAGATGTGGTCACAAATGTGTATGCCAAGCACATGGTAAAAAGAAACTGGTGCCTTGAAATCCTTATGCAAAGGGGCTTATCGTGGCAGTCAAAGTTGACCTTTCTAATCTCATCAGTGCAGATGTGAGAAGCTAGTAAGTCAGTCCCTCATGTCAGTAAACACGTGTATGAAATACCAATAGTCTTTACACTCTTTAATGTGTTTTGTTTAACTTGCTGCAGCCGCTGGCCCTTGGCCAAGTTTAATGTCAACTATAGCAACAACACTAATGAAGAGTAAGTACTGATAACTTCCGAATACCTTTAGACTACTAGCTCCTTCTCTTTCTCCCTTTCCAGCCTAGTAACATTTGTAGTATAAACTCCTTATCTCTTCCTAAGTCTTTCCTAAGAATATAGTTTGATTATGAAGAAAGATCAAGTTTTCTTTGAAGGAGAAGCATCCTTTGTGTCTCTTGTGAACTTCTTTTTGTCTGAAGTTACCCTTACCTCTCAAGGAGTGAATTTGATTAAGCATTTAGTCCCTACCTCCTCTAGTTCAGCTGGCTGATTTTGCTGCATTGGCAATTGGTTTATTAATCAGGTTTTAAATGAGATGCATGTATTAATTTTCTAATAGTGTTTTTTCTCTTCTAACATACAAGTCCCTTCTTGCAAATCAAGTGCCCCGAAAATTTCAGGTTGTCAAATGAGAAGTGGATACTGATCAGTGTACCAAGAAAACACTCGATGTGTACAGTCTAAGTGAAAACTAACCATCTTTTTAAAATGTGTGTTTCAGTTCAACAGATGTTGTTGATGTAAATGTAAAGAGATTGACAGGCAACATAATCAGGCTTGCATTGCAACAGAAGCTCTGACAGAAGCTAGCTATCCCTTGGAGTTTATTTTATATATTTGACAAGACATTTCACAGTGTTACACCAAAGAGAAGACTCTTGAAAAGGTGAAGAACTCTAATTTAACATCACTCAACACCAATGTTTGTGGCATATCTTAGACCACAGCTGTCTGTGGACATATCTGCTCTGTAGCATCCAGCTGCAGATCTGTTCTCAGTCATGATGATAGTATTTTTTTCTTTTTTTTAATCGATTTTCAGATGAAAACAAAAAAAATAATCATGATAGTTGCTGATTATGTCAGAAACTTAAAGGAAACTCTTGGTTTTCTCTGCAAATAGTTCTATCACAGGCTGGTTCGAACTGTACATTGAAATGATGCTGCAAACCCCCAAAATGACTGCTCATATACCTGAACAAGAGGTCTTCTTGCTCCTGAAGGAACTTTTTGGTTTGGTTTGATAACTTCTATTAAAAAAGATAATCAGTGTGCAGTGAACAGTGGTAGAAATGTTCAGAATTTTATTTATAAGACTGGTATAAAAAAAGTGCGAGAAGCCTGGAGCCGAGCCTGCTAGTCAGGGCCCAAAGGGCCAATTAGGATGGAAATACTACTTTTTCACTCTGTTTCTGACAATGACTCGTGCACCTTGGGCAAAACTTTCATCCTTCCAACGCTTCATTATTTTTAAATGCAGACAGCACCTGTCTGTCTACCTGCCTGACAGTCTTGAAACATACTTGATTTGCAGAGTGCTTGACAGATGGGAAATGCAAATGTTGGATTCATTCAAAGACTATGACAGCGTTTTCTTAGGGGCTGACAAAGATGTTTTCTAAGTCTGAAGCTGCATGCTCCTTTTAATGTGCTGGAAGCACAGAATGGATGCCACTGTACTGCTGTTAAAGAGAACAGTCACAAAACAAGTGCTGTATTAGTTACTGGAGTCCAGTTTTCTCAAGAGCACTGATAAAAGACAAAAAAAAAAGGTGCAGTTTTTTTATGAAGCTTTTCATTATGTTAAAGACCAAAGAAGTGCCTACATTTGGGGAACTGTAGATCACAGTCTTTGATTATGGCCATCCTGTTCCTCTGAGTGACTTTCACCTATAACTAGGTGGGAGTATGGTAAATACAGAGCTACCACAATAAAGAGATGGATAGTGGGAAACAGAAATGGAAGAAACTAACTTGTGAAAGATACCTGTAGTTGGCAGATGAGTTTGTCGATCTCAGAGAAAAAAAAAATGTTGGCGTTAGATGTGGTGTGAGAAAGTGTTCTTTCTCTTTTTAAGAACAAAACAGAGGAGGAAGTTGGAATTGTCAAAATATTCCCTCCAAAGTTCACCACCACTTAGACTTCCTGATCAATTCTATATCTCAACCTACTTTTCCCTGTGTGTCAATATCCACAAATGTACAGTGGCCCTACCCTTTGAAAATTATGTTTACTCATATTTCTTACTTTCTGGTAGGAATGCCAGACTTTCGAAGTATTGAGGAGCTGTGTTAATGCTAACAACAGCAACTGTGAGTTGGCCTTCAGATCAGGCACCATGCATAGTAATGTGCAGTGAAATGCTGATATGTTTTTAAATAGGGATTAGTTTAGGGGGCAGATTTGAAAAAGAAGTCACAAAGTTCAGGGGTGGCAGTGTCAGAGAAATAAATACTTGAGTGGCAGTTCTCGCCATGTAGAAATCAGCCTTAGTAAGTGAAAACTGTTTCTTTGTGTTGAGATGCATGTATAAATAGAAGATGAGTCAACCCAAAGGTTCTTTTCTCCTCTACCTATGCGCCATGTTAGTTTAAAAGACATGTGAGAGGAAATTCGGCTTCATTTAATTGCCAGTAAAGCTTCAGACAGTCTCTGTGGGATTTTGGATATGCAAAGAATTCTGAGTTTGGTCAGCCATTTCAAGTTTTTTTGTCATTTGATAGATACCTTTTTAAATGCCTGAGTTATAATGAATGAAATAAACTAGAAACGTAAAGTAAAATCAGCCTGGTACACTGCTGTATGAAGAGATCAAGAAAGCACAGCTAACTAATGCACCGAATCAGCCAGCTGGTTACTCAGTGTGATAGTGTGGTGGTGTCAGTTTGAGGGGCCTCAGTCAGTAAACCATTTTTACCAGTTGGATCCTTGTCCTACTCTGTCTGAAGTCTAGTCTAGTTTCCTGTACCTCAGCATCCACCCTCTCCCTTAACTGCTAGAATATCAGTAATACTGCTAAGCCTTACATTATGTTGTACAGCAAAAAGGAAGAAAAGAAGGAGGTTAAAGAGGAGAAAAAAGAGGAAAAGAAAGAGGAGAAAAAAGAGGAAAAGAAAGAGGAGAAAAAAGATGAAAAGAAAGATGACAAAAAAGATGATAAAAAAAAAGAAGAGTAAGTATAAAGAATGAATGTGTGCTTGTAATACACCTCCTACACCACAAAGCACAGGATGACGTTTAATCACAACACTTCCACCATGATTCTTGTTCTGTAGGCTGCAGAATGTTAGCCTGTCAAATCTTTAATACATTTTCCCTTTGAAAAGGTGCAGCTACCTAATAAACTTGTTGCATCTCAAAGACCTGTGTTTAGGCATGTCATCAACAGCTTCCTAGGCCAGTAAAAAAGAATTCAGCTACTTTTGCTCACTTTGATTTGCTGTTGAAGATCACTTTTTACTATGAGAGCATTTAAAGTTAACAGCCTGCTTTGCAGATCTGCCCGGACTTCTAATTCTTCCAGAATGTCAGTAATAATTCAGACAAGGTGAACCAAAATCTGATTTGGACAAAGAGGATAAGTCTTACCTGTAGAGAATTACAGATTTACTCTAATAAGTTTAGTTATTAAACAGGCTAACATACTTAATTACTCAATTTGTGCAGTTCATTACTGGTGATTATGAAAGTTTGCTTCTGCTGATTAGGAGATGCTGTATTTTTGCAGCTGTCCTGTTTTCAGTGATTAAATGAGATTGTTTGAATGCTTTGGACAGAAATGGATCCTGCTTTTGTTTTGTTCCCCCAAAGTTCACTCAAACATAGTACAATTTAGTTATTACCAGTCATTAAAAATATCAGTGATAACAGATAAAAATACGCATTTGAATGGACTTTACAGTTAAGGAGTATGTTAAAGTACTATACTGCAAGTTTATGTGTATGTATATGGTGGCATGTCCTATGTAGGCATGGGGACATGCAGTTGGGAATCACTCCCAGATGGAATCTGCTTGGTCTCAAGATCTCAGCTTTCTTAATCAAAGCTTCATTTGCTCAGAAAGCCTTTGCTGTAAGGATTCTCTTTTGACTTCAATTACTGTATAGTGAGAGCCTGAGCTTTGCAGTAGCCAAAAGGGCTTTAAAACATTTTGGCAAAGAAAAGAAACATTTGATGTCTAGAAGGTACTGTACTCTGTCATATGAAGACCACATTTCATGGTCACCAGTTTTGAGGCGGTGACCAGTTTTCTAGAGAAAATGGCTCAAAACCTATTGTGAAGATGACAAAGTAAATACTTTCTAGATTAAAGCTGCTGCCTTTGCTAGCATTGTCATCTGGATATTCAGCAAGATTAATGCCAGAAATATACACAAATATGAAATTAATTGTCATTACGTTTTAATATATTTACATTTTGGGATTAGGGAAAGTCACACAAATACATATGAAGCATTGCTCAGTCACATATTCCCCACACTAGTATGGAGTGCAGAGATCATGATATCACATGTTACTGTTGGAATAACTTCTGCAGCCGTGTTCCTCACAATCCATTAATACATATTCCCTTTGATTACATAGAACATGCCTAATTGCTGTCTCTTCCTTATCAACTTCTCTTGTGCTGGGGAAGGCCACTTCAGAGCATACTCTGCATGTGCCATTGGCCACGCTGTTCTTTAAATCTTTACATTCCAGGCCTGTATGCTTCTTTTAGCATCTCTTCATTGTTGTGAGGCTTAGGGAGCCAGGACTGTGAATATGTGAAATTTTCTTTTACATAATAGCATGTCTTAGTTCTGGTCACATACTATATGCGTGTATGCACACACGGAGTCTTGTGTAAACATGTGTTTCAATACATAGGTGTTTTACTTGTCTAAGTGGGTGCTCATGCCATCATTTCCAGAACAGAATTTGCCAAAACCGGAAAAATGAATCTGCAAAGGAAGGCTCTTTTTCTAGCGATGTGCCATAGCCTTCTGGCTGGAAGAGTAATAAGAAACATTTAACATTTAACTTTTTTTCAGTGGGGGTGATATGCAGAAAAACTGTTTTCCAGCTGTGGCAGCGTGAATATCTGTGACGTTTTTTTCCACTCATACTTACTATTTCCGAAGTTGAGTTAAGCAAATAAACAGAGCATGTCAGATGGGATGAAGCTAATATTTAGAATCTCATCTGGAGCTGCCTGCATGGACAACCTTCTCTTTTTTTGGCAGCTATGAATTCATTGTAAGATAAGCAGCCTCCAGGCGAGGGAGGTCCAGCAGGGTCACTTCATCACATATCCAGTGTAAACATGCATGTTTTACTTTCCAGGAAGAAAAAAGAAATCTTTGTGATAGATCCTTCAAGCAATATTTACTACAACTGGCTGACCATAATTGCAGCACCTGTGTTCTATAACTGGTGTATGCTAGTGTGCAGGTATGGATTTAAGTTAACAATAATTTTAGGTTTCAAATGTAGTGTCTCATTATGTTTCCTGTGTAAATCATCCTCTTATCTTCCCGCGGTATTTTTTGGGTGCTTTAACTGGAAGAGTTACAGTCCGTATACCCTTAGGGATATACGCTATATATACCCCTGGGAATAGATGGCCGGTGTTAATCTTTTTCTCACAATCACTGTGTTGTAACTTGCAGTGAGCATCCTTATGAGCGCTGGCTGTGGCCTCTGTGTGCCACCTGCTGGCTAGATGCAGAGATGGCCTTTTTCGCTGTAGGCTCAGTAGCCGCTGCAGGAGATACATGTCCTAGTCACCCAATAGTCACCCAACAGAGAACGGAAGAGAGAGGTCTGGGCAGTGTTGAGACATCTTAAAAACACAGGCATCTGTAGATGCTTGAGGGGCAGGAAGATTTTACTCGAGTGTTTATTTTCCATTGTAAAATGTGGAAAACAGTTTGAGTCAAAGTAATGGAGTCCTGTGGAAATGGTTAACTTAGGCTGTGTCAGATGACTGGGAGAGAGGAGTGGCAAGACACACAGAAACAAATCTTGTATTGGGGAATTATCTTAATGGAGATACGTATACCATGAAATCTGATGCATGTTTAATTGTGTGGCATATATGTATTCAAGTTTTGTTCCTGGCCTGAACACCTTTGAATTCTAGAAGATCCTCGTGTCTGTTTAGGCATAGCTTTCATGTGCAGGTGTCTGGGCATGGAGATACGCTGCCTGTAATTTTTCAGTGCCAGTAATGTGCAATAACACATTGCAAGTACGTTGCTTATACAGTTGGTGTAATTTTTGTGTGCATGTGTGTCTTTGTTTCTTTAGAGCCTGCTTTGATGAACTACAAGAGGACCACATTAAATTATGGCTATTCTTGGATTATGGCTCTGATATCATTTATATTTTTGACACATTTGTGAGATTCAGAACAGGTGAGTCCTTCTGGGATTTTACAGTGTTTTCAGATACAACATGGATATAAAGGCTGGAAACAGAAATTCCTTGTAGGATCTGACTAGTGTAATATCCTGTCTACAGCAGAGCTCAGCAGTGGAGGCTTTGGGAAGATGAAGTGTCTCTCCAGCTTGGATTGTGTTAAGGCTGGACATCCCAACACCTGCACTTCACTTCTCTCTAAATTCAGTTCTGTCAGTGCTTGATAGGCATGCCAAACACTGACTGAACAGCCACTGTAATAGGCTGCCTGTGCAAAGGGAGAATAAGGCACTTTCCATGTCACAGTCATTCTCTGTGTGATATATTGATTGTGCTTGTTAGATGGAGCAAGAAACCAATTGCACCCCGCAAGTGCTGCTTTCCTAGCCAAGTTGTGCAGCATCCCCCTCAGAATTGATTATTGCACAAGACCTGGCACCCATCTCAGCCTCTGGTCTGCAGTCTTCTGCCTGCAACCAGCAGTGCTGCCCTTCTGCCACCAGCTCTATTTCCTGCAGCCTCTGTGAGGTCTTGGCTGGGGCTCCCGCTGCCTGGTGGTGGTACAGGGTTAACCCAGGAAGGTGGTGGTATGGGATTAACCCCAGCGCCTGTGCTTAAGTCCTACCTTCCTGAAGAAAGCATGGACCTAAAGGATCTGTGAGGGCTGTGCCACGTCATGTGTGAAGTGGTTTTCTTCAGCTTCCTGTTCCTGCTTCTGTAGACCAGACAGGCTGAGAAGATTTCATATTAGAACCCAGCTGATACAGATTCTAGCCTTAAAAGGATATCTGTTTTAAACTAAATAAGGTCATAACATAGACCTAAGCAATGCCATACAGTGATCCATATCATTAAATTGCTACAAGAGCACTTGATGTACTTCGGTGCTTCAGTGCTGGTCTGTGACAGCTAGTGCTCCCTCAGGGCAGTGTCTGGACACAGGTGGAAGGACAGCAGAGGCTGGATGTTGTTCATGGTGTTATTGCTGGAGGAAGCTGTGGGAGGTTGCATGTGAATAGAAGCTGTCCTGGTAGCTGGTCTCAGGGCCAGAAAACGTTTCCTGGCTTGTTCTACTTTCTGGTATGGACTGAGCCCCAAAAAGTCTCTTGAAGAGGTCCAGAACCACACTGATCTTTATAAAAATGAGAGTTCTTTAAATGTTCAATTTTTACGTTTCCTTTTTTTTTAATCACGTTGACAGCTTGACATTAATTATGGTTTGTGACAAGTTGTAAACGTAGGACAGAGGCTAAAACTACCGTCACACTGGGAAGTGCGCACCTCATGGCAAGCCAAATTCTTAAACCTAGCAAATACCTTGTTCAATAGGAAAGTCTATTTCAGACAGCAGCCTAAATCACAGGACTGCTGTATTTGTGGCAGTGGTTTCATCTTCATTGTGTAGTTGAAATGTCAGCTCTGCCAACTAGATTTCTTTTCTGCGGTTACATTTGTTATTGCAGTGGGAAAAAAATGAGCAGAAATTGGGCATATCCAGGCAATGCAAGTCACACATTTCCACAGTCTGTCCTGACAATGATTGGCTATTACAGTGTGGTTAGAAGGTTAGCTTTGCAGGCCTGGATTGGAACTGCAGAATTGCCGCAGGGGTCTCCTGAACACTTCAGTGCAGGTGTCTGTTGCAGTTTCAGGCACTCAGATAAGGAAGTCACTTCTTTTGGGTGCTGAAGTCTTTATCAACTCTCTTAACAGCCCCACCTGGCTCTGTGCCTGCTGCCTTTTCCTATAAGTCTGCAGGGTCTGTCTGCCCTGGGGACAGAGATCATGGAAGCCCTTGGGGAAGAGTGTGACTCCCTGCTGTCTAAAGGCAGAGATTGGCTTTGAACTACGATATAGGTAACCCTGCAACTACTGTGATTCACGCAGCTTCTCTGTGGTGCAGTCCTGTCTAGCTGCAGGGCCTGTTTTGCTGCATTCCACCTATTTGGTGACTGTGCACTATGAAGCAGAAAAGATTCATGTCTCAGCAGCTGATCGAGTTTAGCGTATTCCGCATTTTGAAACTTTCAGAAGGTTTTATATAGGACTTCAGTTCTGTGAGGGGACAAAAAGGAGCTGAGGGCTTTTATTTCCCTTCACGAGGAAGGTGTTTTCAAATTCAATTGTGAGCCAAAATTCATCTGCCTGGCCAGCTTTTCTATTTAGTTGCATAATTCTGTTAATAAGGGCGTATTTGAGCAGCTTTTCCAGCAGCTTTCTGGGAGATAATACATTCATGGCATAGGAGCTACTTCCATTTGTAGTCACCATTAGTTTGCAGACAGCGAAAGACAGATACACACATATACGAGGCAACTGTACAGGTAGGCACACATTCCAGACACAGCTGTGGTGTGTAGGGCATGAAGACATGTGGCTTGGTTTTCCTCTGCTTAGTAACATTGGACATGAGAGGAAAAGCATGGCTCAGGGAGGCGGAAACTGGGTTTCTTTATCTCAAGGGTATCTACATTGCTTGGAAAAAAGTTTCCAGCAATCCATTAAGCTGACTTCTTCTTGGTATGTATTTAAAAATGTTCCACTCTGATTTTACACACAATTGCTTAGCACTTGCTCAATTTTAGATATGACTCATGCCAGTGATTCACAAAAAATGACACATTTGAATCTCCCCTTTCTTTTTGCAAACGTACCTTAAAGAAAAAGCTAACAGCTGTCCCAGAGCAGAGAGGAAACCTGCAGGGAGCATGGTAATCGTAGAGTCATTGCTCTTCATCATTATGTATCAGCTTTGAGACTTCATTGAAATATCTGCATTTGCAATGAATTTTTTTTCATTAAATGAATTCATAGTGTATCAGTGTCTGTATGCAGATCAGTACAAGTGTTACTCTTCTCAGGTATCTGCAGTGTAAGTCAGTCAGTATTGTTGATGGCATTTTTATTCTAAGAAGTAAAATACATCCTTTTGTTCTTTTAAAGGCTTCCTTGAACAAGGCTTGCTAGTTCAGGATGAAAAGAAATTGCGAGATCACTATACCAAGACTTTGCAGTTCAAACTGGATGTGCTGTCTGTTGTGCCAACAGATGTGGCATATCTGAAGGTTGGTCTGAACTACCCTGAGCTGCGATTTAACCGCTTGCTGAGGATTTCTCGGCTGTTTGAGTTTTTTGACCGCACTGAAACCAGGACAAATTATCCCAATATGTTCCGTATTGGAAACCTTGTCTTATACATTCTTATCATCATCCACTGGAATGCGTGTATATACTTTGCAATTTCAAAGCTCATCGGATTTGGAACTGACTCTTGGGTCTACCCCAATGTGTCTATCCCAGAGTACGGGCGCCTGTCTAGAAAGTACATTTACAGTCTGTACTGGTCAACGCTCACGCTGACAACCATTGGAGAAACGCCTCCCCCGGTGAAAGATGAAGAGTATCTCTTTGTGGTCATTGACTTCCTGGTGGGTGTCCTGATCTTCGCTACCATTGTCGGTAACGTGGGCTCCATGATTTCCAACATGAATGCCTCCAGGGCAGAGTTCCAGTCCAAAGTGGATTCCATTAAGCAGTACATGCATTTCCGAAAAGTGACGAAGGATTTGGAAGCTAGAGTTATTAAGTGGTTCGATTACCTCTGGACCAACAAGAAAACAGTGGATGAGAAAGAAGTTCTCAAAAATCTGCCTGACAAGTTGAAGGCTGAAATCGCCATCAATGTCCATTTGGATACACTGAAGAAAGTGCGTATATTCCAGGATTGTGAAGCTGGACTTCTCATTGAGCTGGTGCTGAAACTGAAACCTACAGTCTTCAGTCCTGGGGACTACATTTGCAAAAAGGGAGATATTGGGAGAGAAATGTACATTATTAAAGAGGGAAAACTGGCTGTGGTGGCAGATGACGGCATAACCCAGTTTGTAGTCCTGAGTGATGGCAGCTACTTCGGTGAAATCAGCATCCTAAACATCAAAGGTAGCAAATCTGGCAACAGGAGGACAGCCAACATAAGGAGTATTGGTTATTCTGATTTGTTCTGCTTGTCTAAAGATGATTTAATGGAAGCCCTCACAGAATATCCAGAAGCCAAAAAGGCTCTGGAAGAGAAAGGGCGACAAATTCTGATGAAAGACAATTTAATAGATGAAGAAGCAGCAAAAGCAGGAGCTGACCCAAAAGACTTGGAAGAAAAAGTAGAGAAACTTGAAACAGCTCTGGATACACTGCAGACCAGGTTTGCGAGGCTCTTAGCAGAATACACCTCATCTCAGCAAAAGGTGAAGCAGAGACTGGCCAGAGTAGAAACCCGAGTGAAAAAATACGGTAGTGGCACCTTATCAGTTGGAGAAGCAGAGGGTGAAAAACCTGAGGAGGAGAAAAAGCAGTAATGGAGTATTTGTACTTCCTCATTTATTCAGTGGAGAACGTTGAAGCCTGTGAAAGCCATAAATGTATGTAAATATGTGTGTGCATACATAGACCTGATTATTTTTATATGAACTCAAGAGGATGGGTTTTAGCATTTTTAACTAAAGCAGTATTTTCCTGTAAATAGAACACTGTCATCTTCTTAGGGGGACATTTGGTTTGGCATTTGGGTACTTTTTTGTACTGGGAGTGGGTTTCTTAGAAGTCATGCTCAGAATGTTTGCTCTGTGTGGTGTGTGTAGCTTGACACATTGTCTCTTCCCATCTCTGTTGTGTTAAGCAGGCATCGTACTTAACACAGAAGGGATTGGGGTTTTGCTACAGGCTTCAAAAATATTTAAAGGGTACATAAATAGCTGTACCTTGCTACCTTAATAGCTGACCAAATGCATGGGTGCTCACCTGGGCTTCTCAAAATCTTTGTCCTTTCACAGTAAAGCATCTGCAGAAGTGGTTGGACTACAGCTAAGCAGCAGCATGTACCTGGCCTGTGCATATGTATGAAACACCCATGCACTCAGATGCTTTAATCTGATTCTTTCTAATGAGCTGGACTCTGCACAAAGGGCCACGCTGACAGAGTAAGCAGTGCTCATTCATGTCCTTTCTGGCATGGTCTGTGACAGCCTTTGCTGCTCTGCAACTGCTTTACTAAGGGGAGAGAGTGGAAGATTTCCTTCCCCCCCCTTTTCAGCAGAACCATCTCCACTGGCAAAACCCTTACATGGACGGGAGTCCCCAGAAGCTCACTGGTAAGAGGCATCTGTAAAAATATGGCATCACTACACCTGGGCAGAGAACAGAGCGCCCTGTTGCATGCAGCTCCTACACGGAGGACCTTGAGTGAATTCTGTCTCAGCAAGGGGTTGGTCCCAGAGGGATGCTGCTGAGAACCCACATGGGCTGGCAGGACAGGCTGTCCCTGCCTCCAGCCAGCTTTCTCCCTCCGGAGGGTTTCTGTGAACAGGGAGAACAAACCCTGTGTTCCAAAGCCGTTCTTGCCTCTAGGCCTGTGTTTTCTTCCTCTTTATTTCATTTAAGGATGCCTATTCCATCTCCTTTCGCTGCTTACTGACAGCTTTACTCCGAACTGCCATGTTTCCACTAGGGAGAACAAAGGCCACATTTGCTGACAGGAACCTACCTGTGCTGGTTGCTTTTCTGCTCACTGCAGAGCAGCCAACAGTGTGGCTCCAAGATGAATACACAGGTCCGGTCCACACAGCCCGCTGTGACATGCGGGGCAGAACAGTACTGAGGTTTCTTGCTCTATCACATTGCAACCTCAGGATTTACCTCTTACACATCCCTCTTTAGCCTCTCCTACCTCACTGCTTCCAGTTTCTTCCCAGGCTTCTCTCCCTCCCACTGAGAGGATTTCTCTCAATACTCTCTCCCTGGGAAGATAACTGGCTGTTATTTTTCTGTACAGTATTTTTCTGCTGTGTAGCTTTCTCTGTGTTGCTTTTATCCTTCCAAACCTTGCTGACTTCAGAGATGTATGGAGTAGCAGAGCCCGTTCAACATCTATGCCACAGGGGCTGGATCCTCCAGCACCATTAGGTATTACTTTTCTGTGAGGGTGGTGAGACGCTGGCACAGGCTGCCCAGAAAGCTGTAGCTGCTCCATCCCTGGCAGAGCTCAAGGCCAGGTTGGATGGGGCTTGGAGCAACCTGGTCTAGTGCAAGGTGTCCCTGCCCATGGCAGGGGGCTGGAATGGGATGATATTTAAGGTTCCTTCCAACTCAAACCCTTCTGTGATTCTATGATTACCATGGGCAGTGCTCTGCCTTTTAGTTGTCATCAGCCTTGGCTTAGGAGCCCTAACAGCAAATGGGAATAGGTGGTCTGTTAGAAAACAGGTGAGAAACCCACAGAGAAGAGGGTGGGTTAACGCAGGTGACAGTGAAATGAAGACGGACCATTGCTCTGGTGAGTACAGGTGCTCAGAGTAGGCACTCATCTCTGGGCATGCAGCTGTCCCCCTCCTATTGATACTTTTGGGCCTGGTGAGAGAGAAGTCTGACTGTCACTATGGAATGGGGCTTTGCCAGGACACTGCCAAAGGGACCACCAGGTAGCAGATGTCCACATGCAGCCCATATCTAAACTCTTGTTATCATCAGCCTAGAAGCCAACTAGACTTAGGGATCTGCTGTAGGCTGGGCTTAACCTCTGTTATCGGTTTCCACTGATTGCAACCAGGGCTTTGGAAAGTAGCTGAGACTTACCTCTGGCCAGTGGAGTTTGGGAGTCCTTCAGCTGAATCTTGTCCTTGTTTTCGCCATGGCTCTGTGGTTCTGAGTTACCGGCTGGGCTTAAACTACGACACAGGGGCTTGAGACAAGTAGGAGAGACTTTGGCAATGGTCTGAGTGCCTTCCTCACCCCGCACTGAGGAAGGCAGGGTTGAAAGTGGGGCTGGGTTGGTACTGTAAGCACAGATAGTCACAGGCTGCTGAACTTGCAGCTCTCCCCTTGTAACAGGCAGGTACCACCTGCACCTGTGGCTGATGTTCAGTGTTGTGTTACTCAACTGCCATGTCTGGTAGGGTTTCATACTCACTGTCACGTTCTACACCATTGTTCTCTGTAAATATCTACCTACCTACCCAACATCCTACAGCTCTTCCAGCCTGCTAGGAATATACAGATAGAACTGTTTAAAGTATTACTTACACCAAATTTATACGTGTTAAAAACCCCCACAAACACAAGAATGCTTTGTCATCTGATGGAGCAGAACAGCTTAATCTATCCATTAAATATGTGTTTGCTCTTCCTTTTCTGTATTTCATGTCTGATTTTCACATGCCAGAAGAAGAGCTATTTTGATGTTACTGGCTTCAGTCACTTGGAAACATAAAGCTTCTGGCATGATGAAATTGCATCCTTTGACATCTATCATCTCTGTAAGATGCTTTTTCCGCTTCTTTAATGTGGCAGCATGTACATTAAAATATTCTGAGTAACATTCAAGCAACTCTGTGGTTTCTCTCACCCATATCCCTCTGGATTTTAGCGTTTCATGACAGACTTTCATCATGCCAATATTACATTGCCCAGAAAGCTTTAGCTGGAACAGAGATCTGAAGTGACAGAAAGCCAAGCGGGAATGGCACTGCTCTTCCCTCAGCATGGGGCAGCTGGCACAACACAGCTTTGGTCCCATGCCCAGTTTTGACACCATCACTGCGTTTGCAGATACAACACAGGCACGAGAGCCTTGATCCCCACTCTGCTTCTACAGCAGCACCAGGCCTCATGGGCCACAGAACCACCTGCCTCCTGCCCTCCCTTTCCCCATGCAGGGTGACACAGCAGGGATGGCATCCTGTCTGGCAGAAATAAATGTGTTGGCAGCACTCTGCTACTTGCATGTACATGTGTCACCTACCAGAAAACGGAATGGTTTTGGTTGGAAGGACCTTAAAGCCCGTCTGGTTCCAACCCCCTGCCATGGGCAGGGACACCTTCCACTAGACCAGGGCATTGGGCAGTACGTGGCATGGGCTTGCCTGCTCTTTCAAGTCACCACAAGAGAAAGCCGGGAAGGAGAGAGCTCTTAGAGAGCATTTGATCACATGCCCTGAATTTGCAAACAGGGGTCTCATGGGCACAGTGTCCACACAGGCACAGGAACCAACCTGTGCCGAAGGGGTGTCCATGGGGTGGGAGTTTGGTTCCAAACTGCTTGTGCTGAGTGAAACACCTGATGGGGAAGGCCAGGGGTGAACATCTGCTGCACGTGTAAAAGGAGGGCAAAGCTGGTGAAGCAGCACCACTGTGCTGCAGGTGCTGCTTAGAGCAAGCTTGTCCAGGGAAGAAGCTCTCAATTATGAGGGTGGTGAGGCCCTGGCACAGTTGCCCAGAGAAGCTGTGGCTGCCCCATCCTTGGCAGTGTTCAAGGCCAGGCTGGACAGGGCTTTGAGCAGCCTGGTCTAAGGGAAGTTGTCCCTGCCCATGGCAGGGGGGTTAGAACCAGATGATCTTTAAGGGCCCTTCCAATCCAAAGCATTCTATGATACTATAAGGGCCTTGAGTTACAAGCCCTGATCCCTAACAGCAAACAATTCAAGCCGTGCTGCTCTGCAAAGTGCTCTCCATAGCACCCCATCCTTTTTCTCTACTATTATTTTACTTTAACAGATCCTACAGTAGAAAGCTCAGCTCTGGAAAATTCAATGAGCTGGACAACAGAAATGGTGGTGACAGCAAAACAGCACATGCCTCTGTACAGCCTCCCTTACATACAGGGTTGGGTTTAGCTTAACTCTGCAGCTTATTCCACAGAAAGAGCCCAGGGAAGGAACAACCCTGGATTTATTTCTTTTCCCTTAAGGCGTTCGCTTTACAGTTTTATTCCTGCCAAATGTTTACAACCAGACAGGGCTCTGCTTTACATTAAGGATCAAACTGGTTATTTTCCTTTCCCCCATGAAAGCATTAGTGCTTTCTGCTTTAGTGCTTTCTCCGAGACTGTCTGTAGGTTGTTGGTTTGGAAGACATGTTCCTGTATCACTGCTGACAGCAAGGATGAGAGGGTTGCACAGGCCAAACCTAGTCCAGGTTGTGCAACAGGATAATACAGTCAGGCTGGCTAAAGAAGAGCTGTTCTTCATCCTGAAGACTGCGAGATGACAGCGTTTTACTTGGCTTCAAAGTCCTGCAGCACTTCCATCGATGTTTCCATCCTGAAACACACAGAAAGAATCAAACTCTTGTTTACACAGTTTTGGAAAAACCCTTTACCTGTCCCTGAGGGCAAAATGAATTATGCACTAAATGGAGCTGGCAAGTCAACAGGCAGCCGAAGCACAAGATCCCAGCTGTGGCAGCTTTCCTGGGGGGAAGCCATCAATCCGGGAACACCCCTCTCCCTGCAGCCCCAGCCCCAGCCCGGAGCTCAAGAAGGATGCTCCTTTACAGGGAGGATGGGAAGCCCCGCTCCCGTCCACTCGGCCTTAGGCAGAAGGAGAGGGACACACATGCAAGCCCTGAGGAGCAACCTCTGGGGCTAAAAATGGTCAGGCCTTTTGTCTTGAAATCCAGATTTCGCAGCCGTTTGCAGCTCACAAATGAACACCCCTCACAGCTTCACTGTGGAGAACACAATCCTGCTGCTCTGTGTTTGCAACCCAACCCTGCTGTGCTCCGGGCACGGTGAGCGAGGAGGGGAAGACTCACATTATTTAAGCAAAAGCAGTTTCTGCGATCTCAGGAGCAGGACATGGGGTGGCCTCAGCTCCAAGGATGAGCACAAACATCAGCTTCAGTCCAGAAGCTGCAGCAGTTCTCACAAAGAGATCACCTTCACCAGCTCTACCGTTACTGCTTGGCTTCTGCTGGGAGAGCACAGGGTACAATGCCGGTGGCCACAGCTCCCATGCAATCCCTTGCCATGATCTCCCAAGGGGCAAAGGACAACAGGGTCCAGCTGTGACAGTGACCTGTCTTACTTGTAAGCTAGGGGGAGGTTACTAAAACCAGAAGTGCAGAAATGTGAAAGGTATCTACTAATGGTTACTGTTCTGTTCCTCTTTCCTTAACATTTAGAGTGGTGGGTATCAACCTTTCTGTAGCAGGGCAACTGAAGAACAGTTAACATGGAAAACCAGGAAAGGACTACTGCATTACAGACTGATGAACAGGTTGAGGAACAGCTCATGATTTATCAGCTTTTCGGCTGTTTTGACATGTCATTTCTTTAGCCTCCTGACAAGAGAAAACAACAAAACACAACCCCCCCCAAAACCCTAACACCCCCTTTCCCCCTTCTGTCAACAGCTGTTTCCCACATCACACTGGAAGGGGTCACCCCACAGCAGCCACTGCACCCAAGCAACCCCCCCAGGTGGGCAGCACAGTGAGAACAGCGGGCACCGCCTGCCTTCCCAGAGCAGCAGATGAAATAGCGTTGAAGGGTTGCTAGGTTGGGCTCAGCTCATCTCCATGGCCCATGAATCAAAGGGATCATGCTGCAAAAATCAGTGTTTTTTTAGGAGAATCAATGCCCGTTGCCCGCTGCAGCACAGATACGTTACCTGCAGAGCTACAGTGCAGGCAATTCATGCAGCTTCCATGGCATTCCTGCTATCTTCAATATTCAGTTGCAGATTGAGGCTGTTTAAAGCAAGCCTCAGGGCTGCTTGTTCACAGGTGTTTGGCACAAGGAAGCCCCTTAACAGCAGCGACTTTGGGCACTCTGTGGTGAAGGAAATGACCCAGAGGTGAGTTTTTAAAATGGATTCCGACTATTGAACCCCAATGCCTCATCTCCCTGAAATAACACCGCCTCTGACCACGCTTGAATGAAGGCTGGAAAAAAAGCTCGGGTATGGCCACGAAAAGCTGCAGAGCTTTCCTAGGGAAGCACCTCACACCTTTCCAAACACATCACTTGCTGCCACAGCTCATTTGTCCTGTCAGCCGTGGCCAGGATTTTCCATGCATGGCTCAGACCAGGCAGATTGACCAAGAAGCTGCCCCAAGCAAAACACCTTCAGTTCAGGGTTTCAATTGCTTTGAAAGGCTTTCACCTGCCATAACCTAACAGCACCAACTGCAAGCACTGGCTCCAAAGGAGCATGAGCACAATGAAGAAGAAGTGAGGAAGGAGCCATGCAGCACCTCAGGGCAGCCAGAGGCAGTTCAAACCTGAAGCAAACAGCAGGGGTGACAAATCCTTCCCAGGCAAAGGAGAAGCACCAGCTTGCTGCCTGGGGAAGAGAAACTGTTACAGAAGAGATGCAGAGACCTGGAGAAAGCAGCCAGGGAAGTCCCTGTCTACTGACCAGGCAACCAATTCACACTTTGGTGGCCAGAAGAAGCCATGCCAGACTGACAGGCAACAGGGATGTCTCCAGTGGAGCATGGTCCCTCCTCCTCAGCCATCTCCAGTGCCAAGGGCAGGAGCAGCAGTGGGCAGCACAGCAGTTACCTGCTCGGTGTGGGTTTCAGTCCAACAGGGCTCCATTCTCCCTTGCGAGAAAACAAAGTGGCAGAAGGAACTCAGGTGGTGATGGGACCAAGTGGTGCCACCGCTGGCCACTGGCAGAGTCCAGAGGCTGCAACCACTCTTGGGACATGCCTAGAGAAGCGTGAAACAGCAGAATATGGCTGCTGGAGGCTCCCACCTTGCAGATGCTGCTGAGACAGCTCAGTTTTTACCATAAGCAGCCATACAGCAGTGGCTAAGGCTCAGGGACAGATCCCTGTGGCTTCTGCAGCTCCAGCTGCTCCCTTTGCAGCTGCTGGTCTGTAGTAGGATACAGCAGCTGTGCGCTGGCTCCACGTTACTTATTGTCCCTTCGAGAGAAGCCAAGAGCACAGAAGAGAGAAGGGAGTAAAACCACCTCCGAAGGTGGGAACAGCAGCAGTGTGTGATCCCAGAAACAGAGTCCCAAACCCAGGAAGCCTTTCCTAGGGCTGGGACACCAAGGCCTCTCTACTCCAAAAGCAAAGCCAGCAAGGAACAGGCTTGGATGAGTCCAACTGCTTGGCCAAAAAGCTGCAGGTTTGGAAGAGGTTTGCCCGAGAGGCCCGAGGACTGCCACTGGGAATGAGCTCTAGCCCAGAAAGAGTGTTCTCACCTGGGCTGGCTGATGGCCATTGAGCTGGAGCCTGGCAAGGGCAGAGCCCACTGGCTGCAGCCCTGCTTCAAAGCAGCTGACAGACACTTTGTTAGAAATTATATCCATTGGGGATTTTAGTTTGGGAATGTGAGACCCTCCCTGGAGAGATTCAAGCCAAAAAACCCTGGCCCAAGAGCAACCCTTATCAGATGCTTGTAAAGAAGCCTGTGCTGTGTTCTGAGAAGAAGGTATCCGCGTTGGTGAGGCCAAAAAGTCACCTGCTCTATGCTAGGTGACTTGCTACAAAGTAAAAGGATTCTTCATGTGCAGATGACCATTAAAAACTTAAATAACAATTATATTAGGAAATAATGAAACCTGCTTAATTGTATCACATAAGCTCACCCCTGACCTTTACACCTTGCTGCCCAAACACTCGAACACTGAGTGTTTGCAACAGGAAATAACTAAATCAAGCGTAGCAGCACATAAGGTATGGCATCTAAAAACACAGAACAGAAACGTTCAACATATTGATAAACAGTAACTCGTGAGCACTGTTGCTCACACTGTGGTACTACAGGGTCTGGAAGCAAAAGAAAGCAGTGGGAAAACAGATTTAAGGGATTTTCTCTGTAGGCGACCCCCCTGGCACAGCAGAAATGTACACCAGAGCTTTCACTGACATTAAGCAGAAATGCCTCACGTCAGCTTTGCACATGACAACAGTTCAGGCACAAATCAAGCTGCTGGGTTTTATCTTCGCCTGACATTGCTCAGTTCTAGTTGTCAGCCAAGCCAGTGTGAGCCACAGCATCCCTTGAACATGCAGTTGGCTGTAGTTTAGCCGCGTTGCGGGTCCTTCCAAAGGCAGGAGCCAACTCCAGTGATCACTGTCTGACTTTCATTCAGCTCTGCTTTTGTTTCTAAGCTTCAAAACTATGCACAAACCTACCCAGGAAGCAGTTCCTAAGGCTATTTTATTACCCTAAAATAGAGTAACTATTCCTGCCCTCTACCTGCATCTCCAGTGTCCTTAAGAAACTTCTACACACTAAAACCCTGAAGCAGGATATATAATGAGCACAGACATCCAGAAGCACAAGCGTAGCAGGCAGACTTCAGTTCTTTGTCAGGACCACTGGGTGTATCCTATAAATACTGCAGAACAGAACAAACCCATGCCAGTGCATCTCAGCATGGCACCCTCTGCAATTAAAACCACCTTCCCACATTCCCCGTCTTCCCAAGATCCTTTACAAGCCTCCTTTCAGTTAATACAGCCAAGCACACCTCTGCTTCCTTCATCTTCCCTAGCCATGGTCAATCAGGATGTTTTCCAACTGCTTCCCTTCCCACCTACTTTTTCTGCTGACCCATCCCCTCCTTTCCCATCTCACCCTTCCACTTGCTCCCCCACCAGGCAACACAAGTGACTCCACCAGCCAAGCCCAGCTCTCATCCCATGCACCAGCCACTGCAAGAGGGATTGATGTTTCATACAGTACAGTTCAGAGAACCAGGAATTTGCATCGAAGTGAAATAATGTTTTTATGAGAAAAATAAAATGAAAAAATGGATTGTGTCCACATGAGACAATGCAGAGATGCCCAAAACATTTTCTTGTTAACAAATTAAGGACACCCAGAAAAGACAGCACCAGCACACTGGCATCACAGTGCTACCCTGGATGTGAGGAGCTTTATGTCTCACCTGAAAGAGGCATTTCAGTGACACAGAAGTTCACCTACATTTCCAAGGTCAGCTTTGTAGACCTAAAGTTTGCTAAACGCTGCTGAAAGACTGTGAGAGACTACGAGAGAGTTAAAGACTTTCCAGGTGTGCCTGGAGAAAAAAAGATCTTAAAATGGCATTTTCAGAGTATGACAAACCTTTTAAACACCAGAGGACTGACTGAACTTCTGCAGGGCAGAAGAGCAGCCTGCAGCTACAAGGCTTCAAGATTTATTTACTTTACACTTTATCAGCTGCTGCAGCTGGACAACAAGCACATCTGTAACACCACTAAGGTGATAAGGCTTTGATACAGTGGCATTTTGGGGGAGGCAGTATATATTTAAACAGGAAATCTGTCAAATATCAACTGGTTGCATCTTACCTGAAAATGATTCCTTGAAAAACAGCTTATACTTTTAAAGGCCAATACAAAGGAAGATAGAAAAAGCATATTCACAAAGTCAACACTTCAGTTGGAAAACTGTATTTCTATCCAATTATGCTGCTCTCTGCCCCATTTTTGGGTCTATTTAAAAAAAAAACCACAACATAAATTTTACCCACTTGTTAGCTGGGTATAACCACCATCCATAGCTGTATCAGAATAAAACAAGTTACAGGGACACAGCTCAACAGCAATTAGACTATTGATGTAGTACATACCACATAGCAGTATCATGATGGGGATCATACTTGACACACCACACCTCAAGGCACTTGGCAAATCTTGTTCTCCCCACTTAAAGATGCCCCAGACCTGAAGGAATCTGCAGGCACTGTTGTCAGCTTCCCTACCCAGAGGTGGTATATCTTGTTTTCCTCTCGAAGGACAAGAAATAAGGTGAACATCCAGGACAGCATACCCTACCTGCCACCTCCAGCTCAACCACCAGAAGACAGCCAGCACCAATCCCTCTCCAGCAAGTTTCAGTCCCTGTGTCCAGGTCATCTTGGATTTGAGAGGGGAACATCACTGGACCCCACATCACTACAGTTCACCTCTGGAGAGATTTCCATACCTGTAACCCTCAACTTCTGTTGTACTACAACATTTTCTAATCAAATAATGTAACATCCAATTTATCAAAGTAAGGAAGTCACTTGCTTTCTTTTTCACTGAACCATGGTGAAAAAAGGTCACTGTTTTATTCAGCATCAGTCACATAACAGTTGTCTGTTTCTATTACTAGAAAGAATTTATTAAAATAGTCCTGACAGACAGCTTTTTTTTCTCCAATGATTTCAAAACTATGCCTTTCAATGCCAATTCCACACAGTCATGGAACTGATCGGCAGTAGTCAGTTATAAGCAATCGTCAAGGCACAAGCTCAGCTCTGTGCACCCGCTGTGGCTTGTATTGGAAAAAAAGAGATATGCCAGTTACATCCTCACTTAAAAACGCATAATCCCTTTGCCATATATTGCAACAGGAGAAATTAACATTAAACACAGACTACGAAAGGTAAAGGATTTATTTCTGATATGATTTGTAGAGTTAAATTAAAAACCTACTGAATACTTTATGTAGTAGATGAACATAACCTTAGTACTTACTTTCTAACAGTTTATTTAATGGTTGGAAGTGTACAACATGAAGTAGGCCTTACGTTTAATATTGTTCAATTTTGCTTATTGTTAGATGAGATTAAAATACAGTAGCCATCCCTTTAGATTATGTTGCAACACTGATCATGTGCCTTGATAAGTAGGAACAATAAGTCATTAAATAAATGATGACATAACATGTAGGGAAGACTTTGGATTGTCTATTTAAAATGTCAACGTAATAGGCAATTAAGAATAAAACTTCATTTTAAGTGCACTTCCACATGCTTTGTTTATAATAAAGCAAAAACTTCCTATCTTTTTTCCAAACACTTCACTCCCTACTCTAAAGCTGTTCAGTTGAAAATGCACTTTCCCCAGTAAACATCTTTTTTAAAAAAGTAACTAAAATTTCTACCCTTTCTTATGCTAAGAAATGTTTCCTAATTAAAAACACAGTTTATTACAAGACATGTGTAGGCAACAAATAGTGAAATGAGATTTAATTGTTGTGCTGTGACTAAAGTAAAGTTCTCAAGGCTGCAATTTAACATTCCAAGTTCTCCCTTCTGTCTTTATTGATTCTTAAGATTTTGCACAGAAACTCTTTGGGGGCTAGAACAGCAGTAATTGCATCACACTGTTTTCCAAGACTTCAAGTTTCAAAAGCAAACTCTTCAAAAAGTACAGTTCTTGATTTGATTAGATACAGGGACAAAAATATAGCACATACTTGAAGGTTACATGGTCTACAAATGATGGCAATATTTTCCTTGGGAGAGTACAGTTTGTTTTCTTGTAAATACTCAAAAAGGCTCAACTTCAAGCAGTAATAAACACAAGCAAAAGTGATTTAACCCTTAAAATAAATATTCAGGAAAACCTCTCTGTACATACAAGTGAAAGAATATGTAACACTTTCACGCTAAAAGAAAAAATAAAGATTTTGTTCATATAAGCAGCTGAAATCTGCTGTTCCAGCCCAATGTCCCCAGTAAAGAAGGGAGGCACAAACACAGGTGACTACTGTAGCTCACTATCTTATGGCCTTTTTAGACAGGGACATCATCACCATCATTTCTGAATCCCTTTTTTTATGTATTTTTTTCTGTTTTGTTATATTCATTACAGCATGCCAAATCCTTTGGCATATGTGATGGCCTTCAATAATCTCTCCTTAAGCTTTTCTTTGCTCGAGTACTCCGGAAGCAAAAGTACATTAAAGCATGTGTGAGATGTAGGTAATCTGTGGGAAAAACAAAGGAAAAAAGAAAAACAAGAATTCAGAGCAGGGAACATGCAGTACCTGCAAAGAAATACATCGCTCTTTCACAGATCCAAAATAACGAATTTAAAGAGAATCCACTCTGCTTAATGATTCAACTTTCCAGATTTAACCAAATTAATTTAAAAGTAAAGAATTTGCTTCCATTTACAAACAAACAAGAAAGATGTAGACTTTTTTTCCTTTTTTTACCTCTCTGTATCTGGGCCATTTTTGGCTATGATCATCTTTAACTTTCCAAGTCCTCCCACAGGGGCTCTGTCTGTGCCTGTTGTAAACTGTAAGAATAGCCTTTTCTGTTCGTCTGTAAATGAATGGACAATTTCCCAGAATTCCCTATGAAGGAAGAAATCAAAAAGTGAACTGAAATCTGGTATTAAATGAGTCTCCTGGAAGTAACTGAACTTTGAACATTTAAGTAAAATTTATCAACCCTAACAGAAAGTTTGCAAGTTGCATTCATAAACCAAACCAGTAACTGACCTACCAATCAAATGTGATTTGGAAGTAGAAATTAGAAGTATTACCAAAACACTGCAGTATAACTGTTTTTAAATAATAAATTGGCTGATAAAGGAAGAATATTTGCAGATCACTTACTTTAGGATTCCCATTTCCTAAGGAATTATATTGGTTCCACTACAATGTCCAATGCTACCACCATCTTTAACACTACAGTAAACAAACACAGCAACTATCAAGGTTTTCTACCCTAGCAGAAAGTAATTAAGTAGTTGGCAAAGTCTAGAGCACTCAAGATGCACACTTCCCTAACCCCTGTCTTCAGAGTTCGCTAATCAAAGGGGACAAAAAGGTAGAAACATCAAAAACACTGAATTTACTTGACTGCTAATTAGAGCAGAATGGTCTACACATGCAATCTATCATAGAATCATAAAATAGTTAGGGTTGGAAAGGACCTTAAGATCATCTAGTTCCAACCCCCCTGCCATGGGAAGG
>JANRGW010026192.1:0-22550 GCA_024733675.1 Psilopsiagon aymara | reverse complement strand
TAGTGATAGGACAAGGGGTAATGGGTTCAAACTTAAACAGGGGAAGTTTAGATTGGGTATGAGGAAGAAATCCTTTACTGTAAGGTTGGTGAGGCACTGGAATGGGTTGCCCAGGGAAGTTGTGAATGCTCCGTCCCTGGCAGTATTCAAGGCCAGGATGGACACAGCCTTGGGTGACATGGTTTAGTGGGAAGGCTGGAACTAGATTATCATGAGGTCCTTTCCAACCCTAACTATTCTATGATTCTACGAAAGACTACCAACGCACACAATTTACTAAACATTTCAGAAAAATCTAAGTAAAAACTGTATAAACCATGTACTACGTCAAAAAGAATTTTCTCTGCCCTCAACCTTTCAAAGGCTGAGGCCTTCAAAGGCAACACAAGTTTTGCTGTGAAAAACACTGAAGAAGGTATCAGCAAAGTAACTTATCCATATAAGCACCTGGTCCTACTACAGCTACTGTAACTCTACACTGTTGTTCCAGTGTAGTTCACAGAACACCACACTGTAAAAACAAATCAGGTTAACAGCAGACACTGGAGCCAAGTCAGGAGTAAGGTTTGCCTAGATCTGTCACATCTCTTCACCTACAGGAGGGAGACGCGGTATTTCTTACAATCCTCCCAGCTGATGGGGCAACAACTGCAATGTGTTCCTGCAACTCCCAACTATGAAAACAAGATGTGACACCTGGCTGGACCATTAGAGTTGAAGCTGACATATTTTCTACCATGTGGTTAACAGTTAAGTGACCTGTCTCCCTACATAAAATACATGGTTTATGTTTTATAACATAACTGTCTTCCTCAGGTAGCTTATTAGGCTTACAAAATAATCGCCACAAAGAAGTAACACATCTTATGTACACCACACAATTCAATACACTTGAATAAGGAACAATTTTGACAATACCTTATCTTTTACTATGCTTTCTTGACACGCTGTACATTTTGGACTAGAAGAACTAGAGAGAAAAGAAAACAGAAAAGCTATTTTAACTCATCCGAATTTCTGTAGTACAAAAATTTCTCTTTATGAGGCACTTATGATTATTACATGTATTTTATAATCATTAACAATGGATATAGTTCATTATAATGAGATAATATGATGTTATTTTACAAGATTTGAACACTGAGTTTTCAGTAGGCAGTATCTGGCATTCTTAAGGAAACAAGACCACCACAGTGCCTCCAGCCAGCTGCGCAGTAGTTTTCTTCTGGGCTGCACAATTAATTCCCTATTTTACAGTCTGCTTGATCCACAATTTTCAACACTTCTCAATCTACCTGTGCAAACAGGCAAAATGCTGTCTTTTCAATTATCCAGTCCTTTTCCAAACAACATCTCATTAAACTTTACTCTGACATGCAATTATAAATTTCTTTTCAGGGTTAAAAAAAAAAAAAAGTATTTATGTCCATATCCGTCAAGTCTGGTCTGGTTTTAGCAATTGTTACGGATCCTTGAACCCTCCTTTATCTGAACTATTGCACAGTAGCTGTCTTGGTAATCTATTTACTAAACTTGTGATCTGTTAGCCAGTACATAGGTTGAAAACAGAGCAGTCTATGAATATAAACTGAACTGGACTGTAGGAAACCTGGGCTCCTACAGCTGCTTCCATCTCTGACCTGCTAGATGTCATAGTGTAAATCTCTCAATTCCTTTTCAGCTGCTTTTCTCCATGTAAAATGGGAGCAGCCACACTGATCTCCCCAGTAAAGTACCAAGATCTGAGGATGAAAAGCCCTAAGTAAAAGCTAGGTGAACTCTTTCATAAAACAACTCATTGACAGGCTACATCAGTTGAGGCTGCTAGCAGCAGTCCAAATCAGCGTCAAAGGCTGAGCAAATTTGATTATCTTATGTAATCTGTATGGTTATTTCCATCATCTCAATGGTTTCTGCTCTTTGCACTGACCATTCCTGTCTTATCAGGTTTCTGAGCATCTTAAACTACCTTGCAGCTTCTGTATCTGCAATATTTTTCTTTATAAAAAAAAGGGGGGGGGTAACTAATCTACTTGGGGGCATAAAGTATTTAGTACAATGTCACTCTTTCCTGCCTCCTACTGAATTTACTCAAGGATACCAATTTCTCTTTTAAGCTACTGCTGCATACTGAGCAGACATCTTTACCAAGTTATCTACATTGACTCTCAAATCCTTATCCTCAAATAACCCTGCAACAGAAGCTGCTAGCATATGAACAGTGAGTATGCGTGCAACAGCATATCAGCACTGAATGAGTTTTTGTGCGAGACACAGAAACAACGTAAACTTACTTTGCTTCCACTTTTATGGCACGCTTTTAATTTCTCAAAAAAAGGAGCTGCAGATTTTCATGAAGGATTTATTTGCAACAAGCACTTAAATACCGTGAAAGAACTCTGGTCTCACCAATGCATTCTTTTCAATACCAGACAGTTTGGAAAGTCAGGAAGGTAAAATTACACATATCCCAGCTGCATTATAATAAGCACATGCACACATCTCACAGCAAGAAAGAAAAATTGTCCAGATTCCAGCAATGCCAGGATTGTTACGGCTTAGATCGTTAAGGATCTGCTCTGCCCATCCGCACATATCCAGGCATGGGAGGTGTTTGCTTTTCTGCAGTCACTGTTATTAAACATGTAATAGTCTTCCAAAAACATGTATTCAGAAACAAATAACTGCATTTCTTAAATACAAATTACACCTCACCTGAATATGTGTATTGAAAGCAAACTTGGTAAGGTTTTTTTGTTGCTGTTTTAAATTTGACATGCTGTTGCACAAAACCTGTGGGTATAGATTAGTGAGCTATGGACCCTTGCATTGCCCGGGACAGAAGTTACTCTTTTATCACGGGACAGAGGAACGCAATATCCTTCAATCTCTTTTGCCATGCAGCATGTAGTCTTGACTTACACCCACCTGAAAGTACAGTATTTCCAAGTTAAATATAAACAAAATACCTAGACTCAGGATGATTATGAAAAGTAAACAGGTGATCACCAAGACCTTCTGAAGTCAAATCCTCTCTGCTAGTAGTGCACAGACTGCAACACCCAGTGAGCTCAATCTCTTCTATACCTCTGCTTTCCAAGTAGTAAGTGGAAGTATAACTGCTTATTTACTCCAGCTTGCAGAATGGTCATCAAACATTACACAAGTTTTGAAATCACACTGCTAAATGCTATCAGTAGCAATGCATCAAAGTTGAGATGCAAAGAAATACACTTTAATTGATGCACAGATACTTCTTAAAAACTAAATACTCCTTCAATGATTGCACTTTTTTTTCTTACCTAGACCAGGAAAGATTGCATCCCTCTGCATTCATTGTACATCTCTAACACCGAATTACTTACTTTACACTCTGGTCCAAACATCCCACGGATAGAGAAGCAAGCCTTCCTTACTCCCCTGGACTCCACAAAACATACAAGTCCTAACACACAGAACTAGAAGGGTTACGGGGAAAGGAAGGTCAGCAACACTTATCCAAGGGTCCCACCACTCAGCTGTAATGCTGGGTCCACAGGCAGGTTTTATCAACTCCAAGGAGCGTCTGCAGGCACACTTCCTCACACAGCCACAATTTACTAAGTATATCCTACACCAAACAAGCCATGTCAGCAGTCAGGTGAAATTGCTACTCAGTCTAGGCTCCACAGGTAAGGAAATTCTTACACAATACATCACTACATGGTATTAAACCACTCTAACAACCACTGCAACAATACTGATGGAAGGCTTAGTTGTTCCATCCTGACCCAGAGCAGAACACAAATGTTTGCACCAGCACACGGATAACAAAAAAATCAAGCAAGCAACAAGCAGAAGGCTGCTTCAAGCCAGGGCATTAGCTTGATGTGTTCCTAAGACAACAATGCTGTTCACACTATTTTCAGCAGTTCACAAGATTTAAAGGTGTCAACATGTTCTACTGCAACAAAAAACATACCTTAGCAAAGCATTCATGCAGGTCTCACAGAATCTGTGCCCACATTCAGTCTGTTTAGGATTGCATAAGATGAGGTGACATTTTTCACATTTATACTTATCTTCCACAGCATTTACGAATTTCTCTTTGTAGCCACCTTGCTCTGGAACATAAATCGATGCTGAAGGACTGCGATCAGGATTGGCTCTTTGTTGTACCATTTCTACAGATAAAGGGGGTTCTGTCTTCTTACTGGTGTCCATGCTCAAAAGTAGTTGCTGTGAAGCAAAAATGAGAAAACTTCTGAGAAATTAAGAGCTATTTTTCCATTCAAATAAAACAAATACAGCATCTCTGAGAGACTACATAAAAACAGAAAGCACCAAGAACAGACATTATGTGAACTTAATGCATTCATAACTACCTAAGTATGGTAAATATAGCAAGCCTATAAAATATTCCACATTTTTCAAAACCTCTATAAGGTCAAGGATTAAAACATATTTCCGAAATCAAAGTGTTAGTTAAGTATGGGCATCACACAGAAAAAAAAAGTATGAATTCTTCCTTATCTGCGGTAGGCGAGGACCCTCCAGTGGTGACAGAATGACAACAATCACTATGATCACGCATCAAACTCGTTTATTGCACCTGAGGGCTTCACTTATATATCCTTAGGGTTCATTATGCACACTAGTCAAGATATGATTGGTCACATTCAAACGATTACCAACATACAATTGGCTAACATGATGTTACATTCGCCAAACCCCTCCCTCTTGCGATTTGCACCTCTCTTTTTGCTTCCTAATAGGGGTTCTTCGGTTCTTTCCCCACTGCTCAAGGTCGAGCCATCCTTGCTGGTGATGGGCTCCTCGCGGTTATGATGCCGTGGTCTCCAGAGGTTGCCACTGTCCATGGCCCTGCTCAAACATCCGTTCCACAACACTTATCTTTCTTTCTCTCTAAAACATATCCTTAATACTGAAGTTGTACCATTAAAGGAAACAGCAAGGAGTGTGGTGGAGAAGCTGCACTGGCACTGGACCACACACTACACAGTTCAGATGCTAACGCAAAAAAACTCACACAAACACCAGTGTCTTATATAAGGCATCTTATAGGTAGCTCCACTGCCACCTTCTCCTGTCTATTCCATACAACAGCAAAGTGTAAAACATGCTGCTTTAAGTCTGTTTTAGAACAACACAACAGGTTTTTACTTATTAAATGTTTTCCAACCTTCTCATTATACATCCCCACCTGAAAACAAGAGGTGGTACAAGCCTAGCTGGGCAGAGCAGAAGAGCCTACATAACATGGCCTCTTGATGAATTTACCAGGACTAAGAACAACTGACAGGCCGCTGAGAAAATAATGCTGTTGAAGACTGAATTACAGTATCTATTAACTTGGCCTATGATTCTTCTAGGTCAGCATGCAAAGCATTAGCAGAGCAAGAGGAAGAATACCTCAGGTTAAATTTTAAAACCCGTTTTCAATAATTTCCTTGCTTATCTTGTAGCCAAACAAGTGTAAATGGTCATAAAAAACCTCAGCACACACACAAGAAAGCACAATTGGAGCATACAACACTTACTACTGGATATTTACAAGAGAAAGTCATACTTCAGTTCTCCCTCCTTGTAAACTGACACTTGAAATATAAACCTATTCCTACAGTTGCTTCAAGTGCTACCGTTAAAACTCAGTTTTAAGAAGATAAATGAAGAAATGAGGCTCAGTTCACTTATAAAAGTATGTCCACCAATATTGCAATGGGAGTCATATGCCTCACATCCCAGATACTCAAACCTTCTCGTACAGTTCCTGTGATCTCTTGTCTTCCCTTTGCTAAGCCCAAAACAAGTACTTGTAATTAAACATATTTTCTTGTTGACCATTTTTGCATCTATACTTCTGGTATAGAGTTCTCCATGGAGACTACACAGAGAAGGAAATCTTTTTCATTTCTGCTGCCAACTGTTATTTCTAGAATCAAAAGACAAAATCATTGAGACTTATCTCTGATTCCATTTCATGTCTGTATCAACACCAGCTGAGCAAGGGTAGAGGTGTTGAGTGAAGGATCCCCATTTCATCGCCCCTTTACCCCAGGGGAAAACGTCTCCCTATTACTGTCAAATACAAAGCCCACAGAAGCCATCCTTGTATTTTGCAACACAGATCTGATGATTAGGTCTTAAAAATAATAATAAAAAAATAAATAAATAAAAAAAAAAGCCCCACAGAAAACAAACCCAACTCCCCCCACCCCCCAAAATCTCAAACAGTTTCTACAGTAACTGAAAGGGAAATAAAAATTCTGGCCTATAATTTGAATTAATGTCTGCCTGTTCCTTGTCTACTCTTCAAAGACTGCAGGGTCTAATGCCTTGGCAGAACAAGGGAGGGGAGGAGAGGAGGAATGGGGGAACAAACAAAACAAACCAACAAAAACCAAACAAAAACCCCCAAACAAACAAAAAAAAAACATTAAAAAAAAAAATAAGAAATCCGTGCTGAGCCAGAAGTAACTTGCATTTCTCATTAAGGATGAAATTAAAATTATTTCAAGTCCAGGGAAGTAAGCAAAGCCTCGACTACAGCTTCAGCAGCAAGCATAACAAAACCCTAACCCAAACAAACAAAACAAGAAGCAACCACCAAGAAAAAACAGGTAATGATGACACTGAAGAGGTAATTCAAGAGACTGCAATCAGCACACAACAAATGAGATGTGAGGCTGAGAATTAAGAGTCTGAGAGGAGGTTAAGAAAAGTGCAGTGAGTGAGAAAGGAAAGCAGTTGATGAAAGCAGACTAGCTTTAGAAACTGCCTAACGCATGACTGCCACTGCTGAATATCTGTAGCTGGATAGGGGGAAACCCAGTCACTAGCTTAGGCACAACCATTGCATTTGTAAAAGAATAGGATATTAGCAAGATGGGGAAAAAAGTGCAACTCCATAAATATCCAGACTGGTGAAACTTATTTACCTATGGATCTGCTTCTTGTGGGTAACTGTGGGAAAAGATTCACTTACAGCGTGCTGTTTAGAAATCTGTTTTTTCAGCTCTCCGATTTATAATTTGTATATAGATACTAATGCCTCTTTTCCCTCTGCAACTGTGATTGTTTCATATTCAATACCTCTACCATTCTATCAACTCTTGAAGTCAAAAGCCAACTTCAAGCACGCTGACAAGTAAGAACAACACAGGCAGTTTCCTTAAACTGCCAGTAAAACAAGGCATGGCCTGATTCTAACCCACAGAAGGAATTAAGAAAAAGAGACACTAAAAGAGATACTGGCAGAACTGGCAGGTCAACAGAGCACAAAGTTCCTGAACTTAGAAGCCAAAAGCACAATTTCTTCATGGAAATTAGTCACAAGGAGGCAGGCAGTGGTGAGAAGGAGAATATTCAAGATTTAACCAAGGAAGAGTACCGAATGCCAAATGAGCAGCAGGTGAGAGTTTCAGAGAGATATGAAACTGCTCAGGGGCTGGACTGTCAGCTGTCAAGAGAGATTTCATGAAAAAATATAATGCACAGGGCTCCATAGCACGCCACTTTGGGAATTAATGCGTGGATATCTTGCCACAGAAAGCAATGATAAATGATAAACAAAGATTTCCACTGCCACTCGTTTGCAAACAGCTTTTTATTATGGTTTTCATCCCACTACAGGGTGTCATCTGCAATGTCTTCTTTTCCTTTTCAGGAACCTTTAGCAGCAGGACTCAGATTATACTCCCATAACCATGTTTCAAACTGCCATCAAGAAGCAATTTTGAAGTCACACCTCAGTAAGATACTATGCACTTACTGCAGTCAAGATAACACACTTCCAGAAAGCAGGAAGAGGAGCCTGGCTAGAACATTCAAGATAGACTGGTTCTGGTGGGGCACTCCAATTCCTAAAAGCACAGCAAGCTGCCATCAAGTCAAAGACTGGCTCTTATTCAGCAACCTAAATCTTAACTCCTAAATCACCACTATCTGCTTCTTAAGCTCCAGTTTCTTATACCCGAGGAAAATAATCATAATAAAGTAACATGACTTTTAGATGCCTTTCAAAACTCTTAAATCTTGGATTTAAGTAACCTTTGAGAACACACAAGCACATAAAAAGCATCACAGTCACCAAGGTCGGTTCTGTCCACTGTTGATTACATTCTTTCAGCCACTTCTCCTGCAGCCAGCATATGTTGATATTCATGCTTTTGCAGAGTAACAGATATTCTTCTGGTCATCAGACTGGTGACAATACCTGCTCCAGTCTGTCAAGTCCCACCAAGCTCCATTTTTATCAGTACTCTTTTCCAGCACTAGAGGAACTCATGTATCTGAGGCTGGACTTCATAGTATTTCACCTGTGTATGTTGTAATAACTTTTTGTTAGGTAACACATGCTAGTATTAGCACAGAGGGTTAGAAACTGGAAGCAAAAGTGAATTTACTTAAACAGGTGTTACAAGAATTAGAAAGCATGTGAGTTCCCAAACAAAAAGCACCTTGCTCTTTCCTCTTTTAAGTAAGGATGCTGTTCTCACCAGATGGGGCAAACATCACTTTTTTTTGTTAATAATGTGCTCTTTGGGAATAAAACCAATTTGAAACATAGAAATACAATAAAGCTGCTTAAAAAACAAAAGAAACCCAAACAAACAAACAAAAACAACAAAGAAAAACAAACAAAAAACCCACACCAAAATAAATGTGCATCTTAAAAGGGAAAACAAACAAACAAAATTAACTCTTACATAATCTAAAGCACCCCAAAAAAATTTGATAGCAATAAGGACCACAGATTTTGGAACCTAGCAAGCTCTGCATGAAGACAGTGTCGATACACTGACAACACAAAATAAATAAGCTTCTGTCAAGCTTTAAAATTCAAAAAGATCAAGAAGTTATTTGAAGTAAATGCTTTTGTAATATCACCAAAGAAGAGGATAACAGAAGACTCAATTAATTTGGTTAGAAAAAAAAAGCTTTATTGAACAAATCACAATTTGCACTAAAAGCAGAAGTTACTCAAACAGAACAGCACTGCATGCATAATATCTAAATTAAGCTCTCAATAAGAAAGCTGAAGTTGGACAGGGAGCTAAAGATCACAGCAGAAAAGTGATCAAGAAGATTCAAAAAAGTTGATTTTTTTTATCTTAAAAGTTTAAAACCAAACTTCAGCATCTTATCCTAATTAAATCATTTCATTTATTGGTAGCAAGTGGTATGTTATTTTAGTCTAGCTTTTAATGAGATAGGGTTTGTGATTGTGCCATCTCTCCTCCCAGCCTCCCAAAAACATCTGGGAGCCAACTGGACAGACAGGTTTCATGAAAACGAACAGCTATCTGGGGAATAGAAAGAGAAACTTAGTGTGGTGCTCCAGTGAGTAAATGACTGTTAAAGTGCAACCTCAATTATCACAAAGTGCAACCTCAATCATCACCACTCCTGCGTGGTCTATCAACAGTGGCCAGTCAATACACAATTACATCTAAACCAGCCAAGACCACCTGATCCCTCTCACCCAAGCAAACTTCACAGTCTTAGGCTCCTCCAGTATTACAATGGCAGAGTGGGCTGGAGGTTATTTTGATTTTCTTTCTTTTTTTTATTAAGGACAGGGGAGGGGAGTATGGGTACAAAAAGGAATGCAGACCACAGATTAGTCTGAAAACAAACTCCATCAGTTTCACTCTTTCACAGAATTCTCTGCTGTACTTTACAGGATACCCTCAGAGAACCAGGTGATCAGGTACCTGAGCTGGTATTTCCAGCTTTTCAGTCTTCCCAGCCAATGCGCTTTCTATTGCCAAGAATTGCCGCTTCAGGTTATCACACTGAAATCTTTTATCTTAAAATTAAATTCTTATAACAATCTGAACTTCTCCTTTGTCTTATATTTCAGCAATACATAGTTTCTAATAAACTCCTAGCACATACTTAAATCTTTCTTTTACCATCTTTTAGACAAGTCTCCTGACTTGGTTCTGCTTCTACTTACGAATGCAATTATAACACGTAACGTATATAGTCATACCTTGATGACTGGTAAAAGCAGTAATGCATGCTGAAAGCAGTATATGGGTTACAATGTATTATGAATTTACTCAGTGCACACGTCAAAAGAAATTAAAACTGGGCAGGGAAACTTCACTCTGGAGCTCTTAACCATGAAGGTGTCTATTACAAAGAGCCATTCTCTCAACATCCAGCTGCCCCTCAGCCTGGCATTCTGGTAAAAGCCACAGTGCTGAGTCTGGACAGGGGCACACAGGAACAGCTGATAAATAAAATGTAAATACTTCACAAAAGTACCTGGACACTGACTGAGGAAACACTGGGTGGCAGGTCTGAAAGCAGGGCACCATCCATCCATTCTGCCTTGTGTGAGGTCAGAAGTCTTGGCACTTCCACTCCTCTTTTTTGTATATGGGAACTACTTTTATATTCCTCCCATCCCTCCATGCACTAGTCATGCTTGAAGCACTATTCACTGTTTCTGTACAGCATATATAGGACCAACTAACCAGTGCTGAGGTATTTCCAGCACATGTTTTAAGATAAAATCCTGAGAGAGGTTAAGGGAGGACAGGGAAGGACTAACACTGGATATACCTTTACAAAGTAAAATAGATGAAACCATTCCTTATCTTCTTTTATGCAAAAGATTCAATCACTAAGTCTAATTCCTGTATGGAAATAAAAGCAGCATTGATATTTAAAACTTACATTTCCTTGTATTAAATAAATTGGCTATTTTAGCTACTTTAAACTTTGCCCTATACTTCCATAATCATTCATCTTTCTTGCATAAACTAATGCAAACGAATTGTGAAGACGACCTTGAGATCATACATATAAAACAACAGAAGATCAACAGGAAAAATCACTACTTGAATACAACCAAATACGACAGAAGCATTTGAAAACACACAGAAGACACTGAGCATTCTCCACAAAGAAGTTTCTGCCATCTGAAAGCTCTTGACAGCCACTTATTAGTGCAGTATCCCAAAGACACTGAGGTTGGAAGGCACCTCTGGAGGTCATCCAGCCCAACCTTCCCTTCAGAGCAAGGCCAACTTCAAAATTAGACCAGGTTATCCAAGGTCAAATTTCCAAAAACTCCAAAAATGAAGATACCACAACTTCTCCATGCAACCTGTTCCAGTGTTAAACATTCCTCTGTGAGGAGTTCGCACTGTAGCAATTATGGCATGATATTATTATGCAGAAAAAAAGCCTGTTCCAATATACAAACTGCTACGTTATAAGCAACTAAACCAGATTTTTGCCGTCGTCTTTATGGCTCTATACTGTAAAAGTTACTGAACAAATAGTAAAACTATTTTTGCCTTGGATAGTACAGGCCACTTTCTCTTTTCCTATCTCAACTACAAAACCAGAAGTATATCCAAAAATTCTATCTTGATATTCTGGCAAATGAACAACCATGCAAGTCACCTGACACACAAACATTGTGTGTTTCCCATGTTCTACTTTCCAAGATGACCAAATAGCAGAAAACGAATGGTAAGCTAAGTTTTGCATTATTTTATGCTTTTAACCTTTTTAATAGCTTTTTCTTGTCTCTATTTCTTCCAAAAATGAGTCTTCACATTCACGTGAAGTGTCTTACAGGATTAAATAAAACAGCATGCCATTTTGGGGAACTCAATTAAGCAAGCCTGTTAAACTATTTTTTCAAGAAAACAGTTCTAATACATACTCTTTCCTGCTCAGTGTAACAAATTTCTAGATACCAAATAGAAATTAATTAAAACATTGGATAGATGTGCAAAGCAATTATAGCAGCTTTAAGAGATGAGAATAGGAATGTTCATAAATAATAATATAGTATGCAGTATCCAAGAGCCCAGGAGCTGGCACTTTTAGTAACTACCCAATAATATGCTGGATAGAGTTAACACGCAGTCTAACATACTGCATCGATGTGAGGAAAAAAAACCCACCGACTTTAAAAGGGATTATATTTTAACTATTAAAAAAAGACAGTGGAGAACTAATTCAGTGCAATTTAGGAAAGCTAGTTTTTACATGACACTGCTCAACCATCAATTTTTTGAAGGTTAACAACATTCATTTGAATCATGACGTAAAGGGCTGGCAAAACAGCTTTAAGATTCAGCCTGAGGCAGTAGTAAAACCAAAGTGCTTGTATTTTGACTTACACTTCCTATCCACAGCTCTCAATAATTACTTTGTAAGCTCAACGGGATACCAAAATACAGAATAAAGTCATTTGAAGTGCAAGAAATCAAAAGCCTCTTTTAGAAATCAAAAGACCTCTTAAGCTTTGAAAGCCTGGGTCACAAGACAACAGATAAGAGACATGTTATCCAAGTGCGCTATGAGCACTTTCTGCTGCATTTTGAATTCCAATTTGGGTCCTTGCCTATGGGTATAGGAGAGAAAAGATAAAATATAAAGGCTATTGCATTTCACCTATCTAATCCCTAGTTGGGATCCATACTTCTATATAAAGGTTTTTAGTAGAAGCATTAAGTAATAGGAGAGATCAGAAGATGATCAGATGACAAGACAAAGTGTACTTTAATCTCTTCCTTTGCTGCTTAGAAGTCCATGATTGAGATACATACACAAGTCCCTTGTGGAGGAAGCAGACCATCACTGTATTTTTTTGTAACTTCTGTCTCTGTTTACAAATGAAAAGTTCTATCTACCACAGAAGAAAAATATTCACATCAAATATTCTGGGAAATGCCATGATAATCATAGTATTTCAGATTACAAGGTAGTTTCCTTTTACAAAAATATTTTATATATACTTTGAAAAGACAACTAGCAAAACCAGTTTACATATGCATTCTGAATACTCTGGTTTTATGGGAAGTTATTTCCATCAGTCCAGATTTCTTCTACTTTTCATTTTACAGCAAACCTAGTATTTCCTTCACTTTTGTTGCACAGCATAGAAGTCATTGGTTCACATGCTGCAAGTGGTAATGTCAAATCATATACAACTAAAAAAGAGAAGTCGGTCACTCCGTTTCCCACTTATACCTGCCATGACTGGGAAATAGTATATTTGAACTATCCACCACAAATCCGAACAAGGATCAACACAGGTTAAGACAAATGACATGTCCAAAACATTTTGGACAATACATACTCTGTTAGAAAAAGATGTCTCATCCTCTAGAGGCCCAAAAAAGTCTCCTTTTCCTGCCAAAGCATGCTTTCAAGAAAGATCTGTCACATGATTTACCATAAAAACTTGCATAAGACACCAATGTCTCTCCATCTCTGAAATCACCAGGAAGCAAACAATCTTGCTGCCTTTTAAAATTATTGCCCGTCTTTCTTTTTTATTTTCTCCTTTTTTTTTTTATTTTTTTACCAAAACCCATTGATGGCTGCTGATCTTTCCATTCTGTTAATCAAACAGATCCACAGCTTCAAAACTAATGACATTCCAAACTTCTAGAAGAATAGCAACAGATATTCTTCAAATTACAGTCTATCTACTCTGATGTCTGGCAAGTGCACAAAGTATACCATCTGCATTGCCAAATTCTGGCTGAGTGCACCTGCACTGTCTCTTAATGAATCCAGCCTTGAAATCTACACAAAGCAGTACTACCTCTCTCAAAATTCTTTACCTCATCTTCTACAAACTTTAAGAAGGTAGCTGAAAGTGTCAGAGACAAATCAAATCAAATAAAAGCACTTCAAGAGGTTTATAATAAATAATTACAGGAAAACTGCCTTCTCAAGAATCCCCAAAATATGAGTTAACCTAATTTTAAAATGCAGCTCATCTTTAACAAAATAATCCTTCCAAGAAATTTTGAACACAGCAAAGTATAGAGGAAGCTGTAAATGAAACAGAATGCAACTTCAATATGGCTCTGCACTTAATGAGTCCGATGCTGAAATAAAATACTGTGGAACTAGAAATGGCCACTCCAGGAAACTGAGATCATAGTATCTATCTCGCTTCAACAAGAAGCGCTTTCCATTCCAAGTAAGTTTTCTAAGCCTACATCCAAAGCTAAATCAATCAATCTCTCTACCCTGTCTCCTATGGAAACTAACCCTCATCAAACACTCCCTGCTCAGCCATTTTATCCATTTTTTTATAGCCATTTTATCCATTTGAACACTGCATACTATAAACACAGATAAGAAAGAACTACTTTTTCACACTGCCCTAAATACTAATCAAATTCTAGAAACCAACAGCAAGTGACATCATCAATAAAATTTATTCAACATTGAAGTGCCCGAAAGACATTCATTCACACACAGATCTCAACTCTCAATAACCGTAAATAGATTTTTCCACCATTCTAGAGGATGTCTTCAGCTTTGTCTAAAATCACTGCATCAGGAAAAGGAAAAAAAAAGCCTAAGGGCAACTCTCTTGTCATTTGCCTGCATTTTATTATTTATCAGAATGTGAGAGAAGACAAAAACATTGTCCATTTATTTAACCAAGTGACAGCAGGTTTAACTTCAGTGGCTTCAGTGTTTATACTGTATACTTCACTGCTTATGTGCACTTTCTACGACCAACATCTTGAATTTTAGGAAAAGTGAGGGAGGGTATTTTGTTGTTTTTTCTATTACAGGGGAAAGCCCCACACACACAAACAAAACAAAACAATGAAACACAATCCATCCGTGGGTCCTGAAGGAGCTGGCAAATGAAATTGCTAAACCACTGTCCATCATATTTGAAAAATCATGGCAGTCAGGTGAAATTCCCGATAACTGGAAAAAGGGAACTATAAACCCCATTCTCAAGAAGGGGAAAATGGATGACCTGAGGAACTACAGACCAGTCAGCCTCACCCGTATGCCTGGCAAAATCTTGGAGCAGATTCTCCTGGAAGGCATGCTGAGGCACATGAAAAACAACAAGGTGGTTGGCGACAGCCAGCATGGCTTCACTAAGGGGAAATCCTGCCTGACCAATCTGGTGGCCTTCTATGATGGGGCTACGGAACTGATGGACAGAGGTGGAGCAGTTGATGTCATCTACCTGGACTTGTGCAAAGTGTTTGACACTGTCCCACACAACATCCTTGTCTCTAAGTTGGAGAGACATCCATTTGATAGGTGGACCACTCAGTGGATAATGAACTGGCTGGATGGCCGCACACAAAGAGTTGTGCTCAATGTCCAGCTGGAGACCAGTAACGAGTGGTGTCCCTCAGGGATTGGTGCTGCGACCGGTCTTGTTCAACATCTTTGTCAGTGACATGGACAGAGGGATGCGTTCTCAGTAAGTTTGACGACAACACGAAACTAGGTGTTTCGGTTGATAAGCTGCAGGGAAGGAATGTCATCCAGAGGGACCCTGACAAGCTTGTGAAGTGGTCTGATGCCAACCTGATGAAGTTTAACCATGCCAAGTGCAAGGTCCTGCACCTGGGTGGGAGCAGTCCCAGGCACAGCTACAGGTTGAGCAGAGAAGAGATTCAGAGCAGCCCTGAGGAGAAGGACTTGGGGGTGCTGGTCAATGGAAAAATGAACATGAGGCAGCAGTGTGCGCTTGCAGCCCAGAAAGCCAACCATATCCTGGGCTGCATCAAAAGGAGCATGACCAGCAGGTCGAGGGAGGTGATCCTGCCCCTCTACTCTGCTCTCATTTGGAACTAGATGATCTTAAGGTCCTTTCCAACCCTAACTATTCTATGATTGATAAATGGAATCTGGAAGAGAAAACAAACACAGGAAGGAGGGCGAATTAAAACAAACAAACAAAGAAAAAACAAAACAAACAAAAAACCAAAAACAACAAAAAAACAAACAAAAACACAAACCGCCAAAACATTTCCCCTGATATTTCTAGTTATATTACGGTGCTTTCCAGTTTCTTATAGCAATCTTTCAATAGCTTAAGGGGGCCTACAAGAAATCTGGAGAGTTTTTTTTACAAGGGCACGCAGCAATAGGACAAGGGGGAATGGCTTCAAACTTGAAGAGAGTACAGGTAGATTAGTTAGTAGAAAGAAATTCTTTACTGTGAGGGTGGTGAGACATTGAAGAGGCTGCCCAGAGAACTGGCTGCCCTATCTCTAGAAGTGTTCAAGGCCAGGCTGGATGGGGCTTTGAGCAATCTGGTCTAGTGAAAGGTTTCCCTGCCCATGGCAGGTGTGTTGAAACTAGAACTCCAAGGTCCCTTCCAACCCAAACCATTTTATGATACTATGATTCCACTTCTCTACTAAAAATATGTATGTTGAGAAGGAAAAAAACAATGTTTGGAAGAAGTCACAGACCCTGACTTGTCAGTATATTCAGAACAAGAAATTCACATTCACTGCTATCTAACGCATTTTTTACCTGTATAAATATATTCACAGATGAAACTGGGGTTTTTGTAACTGAAGATTTAGATTCACAAAACATGCTTCCCAGGAATGTAAGAAAGGAAGGAACTTGTTGCTTCCTCTTGCAGTAAACATAGGCTTTGTGAATATGCTATTGAAGGCCACATCTATATAAAACACAAACTCCTTCTGATATACGACACTATTTGTTCTTCCAGCTGCAAATTCTCATTAAAAGATTCTTTTATCTAGAACCTGCATCCAATTTCCAAGTTTCTCTCTCAAAGTGCAATTACTTCTCCATATATCAATTTTATTATTTTGCCTTGTGAACCCTAAGTCTTGTGTTTGCTGCTGCCTACAGGTTTATACCAACTGTTATTCTGGAGGTTTCAGATCAATAAATACCACTGACATCTTGAGAACAAGCCATCTCTACAGCACCAATTCAGACAGGACACTTACAAGGAATATAAAGTTGACACTTTTAGCTGGAAGTTCTTTTTGCATGCTTAAAGCCAGTGCACTCCTCTAGTTAATATTAATGAAATCGTGTCACCTCTACCAAATAACTACTGAATAATTTTGTTTCATGCATGAGTGGTAACCTAACATTTGAACATGCATTTTTCCTTTTGAAAAATCAAACCTGAAAGCCTCCAGGTGCTACACTAGAAACTAAATGAGAATACTCAGAGATTCCTTGGAGAATTTATGCTGATAGACTATCTGCTTGCATTATAAAGATCCATATAGGCACAGCCTACGTATACAAAATGCAAAGAATAACTTTCAACTGGAAAAAATGATGGATTTAAAAGTATGCAGAGAATGTTCACTATTAGATCAAGGGGATTGTGTCCTCAGATTAAAGGTTCTTGCACCACTAATGACTATTCAGAGGACAGACAGTGCAGATTCCTCACTTCTTGCAAATAACTTGTATATAGGCAATGAAGCTTCCAATATATTACAGCTGTGGTTTGGATTTTTTTTCCCCACCAATTCTGCTGAATGGCTACATGATTTTAAGATTCCACATTTCCCCTCCCCAACCTGCAAATTAAGCACAATATTGCTTACCTTATATAGCATTCCTGGCCTCAAGTGACCTCTATCAGAAGGAAGTAGTAGTTTTATACTTCTAGTGAGATTTGTCCCCAGTCTGAATCTAGAAGTATTGGTAAGAAATCACCTGCCTGCCCTTCTCAGTCTTGTAAGAGATTTATTTTTCCACAATACAGCCCAGTGCTTTATGATCTATATGAAGCAATTTCAGGATCTGAAAACACTAGGTATAATATTACACACAAACCACCAGAGAGGTCAAGGTACCCTCATCTTGATATATAAGGAGAACTACCATTTCTAACATTATAAATGCTTCTATGAAGAAGCCTTCCTTCTGCTTCTCTGGGGGGGTGGAACTAGATGATATTTAAGGTCTCTTCCAACCCAAACCACTCTATGATTCTATGTTCTCATACTACTGCCTTCAGAATATCACAAGAAAGTGTCAAACTGAATCCATTTAAGAACATACATAAATGCACTTCCTATAATATAGCATAAAGTTCCAAAATACATCAAAAATGCTGGAATACACATCCATGAAGCCAGGCACAGTCCAATTCCTGGGATTCTTTCACCACCATTAAACAGCCGCTAAAAGACACTAGTGAATAAACTCACTGGCTACAGCACAGACATCATGTTGTCATCTAATTCAAGCCTGAGTACATGCTTTCAGTAGACACAGTTGAAAGTTTTCTAGCAACACAGAACAGTTAGAGGAAAAAGAAAAAAGAAAAAAATAAAAATAAGAAAAAAGGTAATTCCAAAGAATCTGTTAAGCATGATCCTTATTTCCTTTATACCTCTGCTAATCCTAGAAGTAGTTATTTTGAGGCCAAAAGCAGAAAATTCCTAGTGTTATCTCAGATCGGTTGAGTTCTCTAGGTTAATCATACACTGTCAGAAATTGTTTTTTATTTGTTTTTTGCAATCTTCCACTTTTCAAGAGAGGTATTCAAGAAAAAAATATTAAATTAGGTATAAGTAAACTCGCACTCTATCTTTCTTTATATAGTTTTAGCAATTTATTCTCCTGGGTATTGAAAACACCAGAGTTTTGCCAATCAAAGCTATCATCAGCACAGCTGTCAGAGTATAAGTGAAGGCTATCTCATTTTGGAACAATGACACATTTTTGCTATCAATCCAAACAGCTTCTGTGTTTCATTGAAGTAAGGGATTTCAATAGCGTGCTTACAGAGGCTGGAGGGCTAAGGACAGCTGTAATTATGGGAAATCCACAGTATCTTAAATTCAGCTGGATGAGAACAACCCAAATTTTCTCTTCCCACATGAAAATTTGAAATCTTTTAAGATATGGCATCATAGATTTTTTTCCAAACCCCCTCCAGATACATTTTTTTTGAGTGAGCTGAATGTAATATGCAACTAACAGCTCATCTCTACTAATCCAAACTTTCTGCACTCACATACTACCTTTTATAGCCCTCTTTTTTCACTCTCATCTGCTGAGTTTTGACCAGTAATTTCAACCGAGGTCTCCACCACCGCATTCAAGTTTTACATTGGAGCACAACATAAAAATCAACAGCAGATTTTTGCAATATATATTCCTGGTGTCTCTCTCAGCAGCAGTGCAAAGGAAACAAAGCATTGCACGTATAAATTCAGACCAAAGTCACAAAAGTAAATGTTCATCCTCACAAAAAGTTATATTACATTTTCATTGCAAAGAGGAAATATTATGTATATGACTAGATGCTGGATTAAAAACAAAGCAAAAAGGAATTTTCCAGTAAAGTTCAAGATGGCAGGTAAGTAGAAAAATATTCCACGTTGAGTCCTAACCACCCACTTCAGTGCAGTAAAAAGACTGCTCAGGTAAAACATTCCCCTCTATACAAATACTCATGCTTTAGTAGGGGGAACGAAGCAAAAATTTAATAAATAAATAAATATCACAAACGCTTTAATTACTGTAGCAACAATTTGTCTCCCAGGCATTAACTATCAAGCTTATACAGTTTGAATTGAGTACAACCCAGTTCAGTCACAAACTCAAACAGGCAAAAAAAAATCCTATGAGAAAAAGTACATCTATCTGTAATTCCAAATAATTTTTTCTTCTTCAAAGTTTATCCAACACTGTAAGAACTTTTCCCTTTAGAACAGGTTCACCTTAAGAACAAGTTACGAGACTCTATTTAAATACCTCACCAGTATCACAGCTGGTGTCAGAATGGCATAAAGGTTGAAATCCTCCATAGTTTCCACCTCCTTCCCAGCCCAGCCTTTGTCCTTACTGCCTCTTCTAACCTCTTCCCTAGCTATCTGCTACCAGGTAAACTACATCAGTCTGGAAATTACATACTACTCCTCACATAACTGCTCTTTTTGACAAAAACCAGAAGAGGCTACAACATTAAATAAGGAACTATTAGTTTAAAAAAGCTCTTGATTTCCAAAGCTTGTGCAATAGTTTTCTTAATCAAAACTGTATACTACTTTTCCTCACACACTAAACACCTCTCCCTGCCACCAGATTTGGAAGACCCTTTCTTTGCTTACGTTTCCTTTGGTTTAGGCGAATCTCAATTGGCCTGCTGTTTGTGAGGAAGGGAGAACAGACTTTCTCAATTCTCTGTTAGGGTTCTCTTGACTCACGCCAATAAGGGGAGCTTTGCTATAGTCTGACCGGTTTCTTTCTTTGCCCTAAAGAAAGAAAAATTTAAGTTACATTACCTCCATTCAAAAAACTCTGTAACATGTTTCTCAGCATCTATAAAATTAGTCTAATGGAACCAAGGAAGCATCAATCTATTTTTAACGATCAACTTTTAAAATAACATAAATAGCATTATAGGTAACGTAACATTATTTTCAAACCACTGTTTTCCTGTCCTCCACTGTTGTTCACAAAGAACTGTCAACAAAACAAATTATAGAAAGACATGCACAAAGTAAAGGTCATAGCACCACTGACCATATATACAATCAGACCATATTTTTGCAAGAATTTTAATTTCTCCACTCCTGCCAATGAAGTTTCCATCAACCTACCACAGAGTCCAACTGTGTCAGTGAACTCTGACAAATCTGAGCCGCTACTCTATAGTGCCAAAGCAGCAATGTTCCCAGATGACACTAAGCAACACGGCAGCAAGGGCCCAACTTATGAGTGTGTTCCCAGCTGTCATCCTGCACAGAATGCTGTGAAGATGGATCAGCTTCAGCAGTTGCACAGAGGTGCTTAATGAAGTTCAGTCACAGAACCACATGCCTGCCACTAAATGTGCTTGGCTCCCATTCCCATTATCATGTCTAAAGAAAGTGACTTTGTAACGAAAGCCCCAGATCACATTTAGCTAATCAGGAAAACTGCCACATACTTCCACAGCTATAGATGAGCTTCCTTTGTGACCATCTGATTTTTTAATCTTTGTCAGGTGCTACAATTCACCTTTGGTCCTCAGATAGTGGAAAGGCTACTGCTACTAACAAAGTAGCAGCCATGCTACTCTGCATCGTATTAATCAACAGGCTAACCAGTGATTACAGACTGTAGCAAAAGAAACACATTGGCCAAGGAAAGTCCACTCTGGCTCAGTTTAGAGACACAGTAAAAAATAGTGTGGAAAAATAGCTCAGTGCTGAGATTCATGAAAAATGAGAGGAATAAACAGTCATATGAAAAGGGGATCCTCAACCATACGACACTTTCCCTGACAAAATACCCTATGAATTGTAAATCAGACCGTAATTCTTACAGACGTCACGAATGAAGTACAAATTTCTGTGCTAAACATTCATATAGTTAGCAAGAAATTTACATTCTAAAGCTCTTATAAGCTCCCACCCCAAGTTTAGGCACCAGTTATGATTGGTTACTGCCCATGCATATTCTTAACCGTAAAGCTCAATTTAGCACAGGGAGTATTGCACTTCCAGCCTCTCCTTTCTCTCCCAACGCTACCCCTTCCAATTTACAGGAAATTCAGGCGCCTCCAAGGTTTCATTCTTACTAGCAAGTGCACTCAACTGCTAAACAGCAGTATTAAAACAGTGCTACACCCTTAAAATTCTGCAATAAAAAAAACATCCAAAGACATGGATAAGAGATAGAAAAGGCTGGGTTAGTAGCTCTTGAGATGAACATAAAAAGACAAACATTTCCAGAACACTGTTCTTGAAAACAATTCCTTATTATATTGGAAAACCAAAGTGAAAACCGACTCCGAAAAAAATATTTCAATGCATACAAAGTACAAATAACTGTTTGACAACTTTAATATACTAGATAATTCAGGGAACGTATTACAATGAATTTCAATGAGTTACAAGCAATAAAAAAGGTAATCAAAAATTTTACTTGCCAACAGAACACAGTTACTGCTGCATGCTACAACACACAGAAATTATTTCAATTATCCTTTGTGTTAGGCAAGAAAAAGTACCTTACCTTATCCTTTACTGTCTGAGCATAGAGGATTAGAAACAAAGTATTACGCAGAAACTGCAAGTGTTTCACATCAAGAAATAAAACAAACAACTGCATCTATAAACTTCATGGCTGTCCACCACGCCACGCACACACTAGGGACACTTAATGAAAACTTACCCATATCCTTTTTTTGAAAGCAGTCAGGTCTCTGAATTGGAAACCTGAAAGCAGCCATTCATTACCTCTCGCTTCAAAATGCAGATCTCAGCAACACAACCCTGCAAGAGGCTCTACCATAGCTTGATTTCCTCTCCTTATATTCCCTCCTTGCCAATTACTGCACTGTGGGAGGAGGGAGGAGGGAATTATTTTCTTCCCTTTTTTTTTTTTTTAATTTGTTTCTTATATTTAGAGACTTCACTGCTTGTAAGTTATATTAAAGCTACCTTTTATTCTCATAATCTTAAGGGATTAAAAAAAAAATAGAAAGGGTATTTTAAGTTTGTGGGGTTTCAGGATTTTCTGGATTTGGCAGAGGGAGATGCAGTGCCTTTTTTTGTTTTGCTGCTTAAATTAGGGAATTTAGTCAATTAACTATTTTAACACTTGGATGCTTTCCCCATACAATTAAAACTGCCATGATTACACAGCAGCCGTATTTGCAAGACAAATGCCCCCAGCAGGGCATTTGTAATTATGTCCCAAGCGATCCACAACAGCAGCTAAAGAACACATTCGAGTATTAAAGCAGCTTTCACAGGAGGGCTGAAGTTGGAAGGGACATCTGGATA